>MJUU01023321.1:30722-45701 GCA_002080025.1 Modiolus philippinarum
TGCTGCCAAATTGCTGAACATTGACTTCAATAATAGATAAGTATATTCACGCCGTTTTACTTTCTTGCTTTCATTCCAAACGCGAAAATCGTGAAAATTAAACTGGCGCTACAATTTCAGTACATTTTCAATTAACAGTATGTTTGCTGTCCCACTCGTAAAATTGTAAAACAAACAGCACAGTAGTCTTTAGAATTAAAGATGTATAAGATGAGGTTTTTAAAATTCGTTAATTTTCAGATTTCACATTTTTTTGGCTATGTATTTTGCCACCTAACAACAAATTTCCTTGCCATTAAAGACTTCAGTAGCTCATGTAAGGTCAGTAAACAAAATTTCATTGGATTGTAGATTTTCCTTCCTTCTGAAAGTAACCAATTATGTCTCCATAATGTAAAATGTGAAATATGGTAAAAACCAGGTCAATAACCTATCAATTTTTTTAGCCGACTTTGTTACTTCACCAATGCTCTTTCCATTAAAAGTATCAATCTAAAATCATAGATTTTCTTAATTTCACCTTACTACATCCTTAAATTAGAAATAAATATAAGTGTCTGTATTAGTTGCTATTAGTTTGGAAAACAATTGCATTAAAAATGTGACAATGAGTACATGTAAATATACACTATTAGTAATTTGTTTTGCGAGAATGGAATTCTCTGCTTGAATTGCATCGAGTGGGACAAATTACTAATAGTGTTTTTATCGCTAATTCTGTTATTGAAAAATACCGGATATACGTTTCCTTTTTCAATGAAATATTTTATTTAGCTGAACATATTATTTTTGGTTGAATATAGCGATTTCTTTCTTGGAATTACTTTTGTAACGAAACGTCACACGACGTCATATTAATATGCTGTTGCTAAACTCTCATAGAGATTAACGATAATATGTTTATATCAGCGCAGTGCAGTGATAATAGAATAATTGAAAATGGCACAAATTAGCAATAATATGATAATAAAGAATGATTATATATACAAACATTACCACAAAAATTACAGTTAACATTTAGACACTCTTAAGTAACCAGAATTCCTATGATTAATGGGGTCAGTAAGTCTAGTCATGTGTCACCAAAATTTTTTCATTCAAAAATGTGAAGTTTTTTACTGTAAAAAAAAAAATCTAATTTGCACAACAACTTCTTTCTGTGCCTCATAACTTGCAAAAAATTTTGGGGTAATTTGTTTTGTCAACAGTTTCTTCCTCTTTTCTGTGTATCATTACTTCAAATAATTTTGCGGTAATTTTAATCTTGCAACAGTTTCTTCCCCTATTCAAGTGAATGAAGACAAGTTTTTAAGTTTGACTTGATTTTGAGAAATTTTTATTCTTGCAAATTTAGCCAAATTAAATATCTAGCAAATAAAAGCTGGTTTTCAGTACTGTTACTTTGTGACGACATACATTTTTTTTATATAAATGTTACTTCAGAATACAAATGTTCAATTTATTTACATGTAAGATTTGCAGCTAACTAGAATTACAGTCTATACATGTTAATTCCAAAATCAAGATTTTAAATGCAATACACATGAATGTAACAGTCTAATATTAAAATAGTGGATTTAAATTTGAAATCTTAACAGAATTACACATAAACATGTTTATGTAACTTTAAATAGCTTTTAAGGTGGTAAGGGGGTCTAAAATCTGTCGGATAGAATTTTATTTACACTATGTTATTAGAGCAAACAAAAAATACCAAAAAAAACATAATTTTGAATAAATCACGAAAAACTGATTTTTTTCCTATTATTTATACACAAATTATCTCCCCTTCATGGAACAGGACTTTGCTGAAAAGGTTCAAGATCATACATGGCAACACAATAGAAGTGGTATATTTCATCACATTTAACCATTAAAATGTTTCTGCAAAATTCCCATAGTGAATTCCAATTTGTGTCACATGTGCAAGAATGATTTTAAACTCTCGTACTACCTTAAAAGTAAAACAAGATGTGTTTGTGAAACACTACATATGCCCCCAGATTCCACAGTAAAATATATGAAAATACCCAATTTCACCCCTTCTTGACCCCTATGACCTTGACCTTTGACCTAATTTTTTTGGATATTTATGTTCCTCTAGACAAAACCTATACACTTGCAAAGTATAATAAGTCCATCTTACATAGTTCAAAAGTTGTTTATTACCATGAAAACACCCAATTTAACCCTTTTATTCTGAAACAGATGAAGCCCCTTTGGGCCTCTCGTTTATTGAAATGGTTTTAATTGTTAAAAGTATCTGTTTAAACATGCTATAAGAATCTTACAGAAATATACTGCATCAAGATGTGACAAAAAATTGAAAAATTCATTTTTTTCCATTTGTCCCCCTTTGGGCCTCTTGTTTCTCAAAAACGGTAAATGCTACCTCAAATCTGTCGACATACTCCAGTTGCGCAATTTTATTAGCAATAACATAAAACAAACCCTGTCTCAATACGATAAATAATAAGGATTCAACAGTCAAATATGTGAAAACAGCCAAATTCACCCCTTTTTAACCTGTGACCTTGACCTTTGACCTGACCTAATTTGTTTTTGCATATTTATGTTCCTCTTAACTAGACCAATACACTTGCCAAGTATCAAAAGTCTACCTTATATAGTTCAAAAGTTATAGCCAAGGTTAAAGTTTCGGACGCACAGACAAACAGACAGACAGACAGACAGAAAGACAGACAGGACAAAAACAATATGCCCCCCGATCCTCGATCTGGGGGCATAAAAATAGTAATGGTGCATTACATGATACCCCGCCAAGTTTCCAAAAAAAATTCTAAGTTTCAAGGGGTATAACTCCAGAACCCCTTGGACCTCTGATCCCAAAATCAAACTTGACCTGAGTTTTGTGGTAAAAAATTTACATACCAAGTTTGAATACTTTGTGTTACTTCGTTCACAAGTTATCAGTTGGAAACGCTAAAATTCGCAAAATTTCAAAGTTTAAAGGGGCATAACTCCAGAACCCCTTGGACCCCTGAACCCAAAATCGAACTTGGCCTGAGTTTTGTGGTAAACAATTTGAATACCATGTGTTATTTCGTTCGCAACTTATCAGTGGGAAACCCTAAAATTCGCAAATTTCAAAGTTTCAAGGGGCAATACTCCAGAACCCCTTGGACCTATGAACCCAAAATGGAACTTGACCTGAGTTTTGTGGTAAAAACTTTACATACCAAGTTTGAAGACCCTGTGTTATTTCGTTCAGATGTAATCAGTCAGAAACCCTAAAATTCGCAAAATTTCAAAGTTTCAAGGGACATAACTCAGAACCCCTTGGACCTATGAACCCAAAATGGAACTTGACCTGAGTTTTGTGGTAAACAACTTGCATACCAAGTTTGAAGACCTTGTTTTATTTCATTCACAAGTTATCAGTTGGAAACCTTCGGGGGACAGACGGATGGACGGACAGACAGACAGACGGACGGACGGACACACGACTGAGGGTATCACATAATACCTTGCCACTTCGTGTGGCGGGGTATAAAAAGTCCTAATGCAGACTGAACTTGAAAACTTATATAAATGGCTGAAAAGTTAAACGAACATTAACATATAATAGCAGGCATATTTGTTGTAAAACAAAAGCAAATTAAGACACATGCATACACAATGTAAATAATAAAGTCAAATGTTAGTAAAAAAGCTAATCAATACACCAAAATGTGCAATAAAATCACCAGTTTTAGGAAAACCAAGATTCTTCAGCGCTGATTCAATCGCTGGATAAACTGTAGCATCTTCTATTGTTACTGGAATCTAATGACATATAATTATAACTTTATATATTACTATAACTGATGCCTATTTATGAGTTCAGAGACCTCTAGTTTTTGATAAAATTCAGAGATAGTTCCATTCAAAATTTTCAGAATTCATTCCTTTTAGAAGGGAACATTAAAATAGTTGAATGGCATCCCAACTGAATACCACAGAATTTATTTACAATGAACTTTATCCTTCAATGTTAGTTTTTACTATACTGATAAAGCCCTATGTGTATTACCTTGCTGTTTGCTGCACAGCTGTATCTTGTATACTATACAGGATATTGAATAAAGTAAAACTCACTGTATTTATGGACAGACAGAAATCTCCAAAATTTTCATTTTTAGGTATTATTTTCTATTAAATGAAGTTGTTTTATGTATTGCATTGTATATACAGGTTATCGATTAAATCGCACCCACTGTATTTAAGGACAGACAGAAATCTCCAAAATATTCATTTTCAGATCAGATTTTCCATTAAATGAAGTTGTTTTATGTATTGAAGGATAAGAACAATATATAATAAGTGTCTTTAGAATCAAATGTGATTGGCAAGAAAGAGATTGAAATGCTCACCAAAGGCTGGCACATCAATCTGTTTCTGAGCCTTGTAAAAATACACTTGATACTATATATTGTCTTTTTTTCATGACTTTGCACAACAGGGTATATAAAATATTTTTTAGGGATGGCAAAGAGTAATAGGGTGTAACCGGTTAGCAAAATCGGTATTCGAGTACTCGGCATCAAAATATATTTCAGTTGTATATTATGTGTACAATCAGACATCGGTATTTTTATTTATTTATTTGATTGGATACAATAAACGATCAATAAACTGACAAGTTGTTTTACAGTTACTTAAATAATTACTTTTAAATTTTCAGTCCTATCGTAGTGTCTTCAACTGAAGTCTAATAAGCTAACTTAATTTGCTAATTATCTACCTATAGAAATTATAGAGTTTACATGAATTAACAAAATGTTGAATTATAATGTACTGTCATAACAGAATATACATGGTAGAATTATTAAATTTATGAACATGTATTACGTATAATAATACAAATAATTATGGGTTGAGCACTTTGAGGGGGCTGGACATGTCTCTTCACAAAATAAAGTAAACTATAATTTACATCAAGAAAATTTGTTATTCCACTAAATAACCCAATTTATACAGTTTGAAAAACGAAAGAAAAAAATATTTATAGATTAAAATGGTAAAACAATTTTATATAAAACAAGAAAAAAAATATCACAGGAGCATTTTCCTGAGATGACGACTGGAAAGTATCTAATGGCTAGCTTATACATTTTTTCTTAATTTACCCTATCTCTATGTACATCACGAAACAGAGAAACAAATTTAATTATCTGGAAAACATTCACTATTTCATGAAACACCTGTTAACCGGTTAATCGGTCAAAAGGTTTTTTGAATAACTGGTTACAGTATACCTGTGAAATTGCCATCCCTAATATTTTTAACAAATAATAAATTCAATATTTTACTCCATCTATTTGAACAGTATTTTAATTGGCTGTTTTTGAAATGAGAATTTTTTTTTATTAATATACCATATGATTTGATGCTATATATAGGTACCTGATATGACTTGCCAGCAGCCATGGCAGCGATGGTTTTCCTAGCTATTTTACCAGATCTTGTCTTTGGAAGTTTTGGTACAACTACCATATGATGAAAACTTGCTACTGGTCCCACAAACTTCCTTACTTCCTTTCTCACATTGGCAAAGATTTCTTCATTGTCTACTGTTATACCTGGTTGAATATATAAATAAAAGTTCACATTTATAATGATGTAATTGTTGTCATGCAAATTTCTGCTTTTTTCTGCTTGTTCAGAGAAGATCTAGTACTGCTGTTATGTGTAAATAATCACTGGTGAAATCTGAGAATTTGATTGGTTGCTCAACTGAGAAAATGTTCAGTTTAAGTTTCAAGTTTTATAGCATTAAGGCCAAAACTCAGAATGGAAGTTTACACAGTGAGGTGCAATAGAAACACGAATAACTCATTTAATCGTAAATAGCTAAAAAGACTTGACATGGGTTCAGTTATATTGATCAGCAAACACATTAAAATAAATAATCAAAGTTTGGCGAGTAAATTATATATACATGTAGACTGTAGTGGAATCCAGTGTATGTATTATATAGGTTATGTGTGATTAAAATATCTACAGTTGACTCTAACCATTTTGAAATTGAAAACCAGATCAAAATTAAAGTTTTGCCAACAAAACAAATAGTGGAAGAACGGCAAGATCAACGGTAGATTAACCAAACCAGGAGAGTGTATTGGTTATCCTTGTTAGACGATTATCTGTTGTTTGTAATGAAGTTCTCACATCCCCTTATAAGCAACATTGGAAGAATGTGTGAGCTTGTCATATAGTTAGATTACATTAATGAAGGAAAAGTATTTCTTCTTGAAGAACTGAAGTCTAAATGTACCATAAACTACAAATATGATAATGTACCATGTTTAAGTACACAAAGTCCAAGTGGAACCTCTCCTTTCAATTCATCAGGGACACCAATAACTGCAGCTTCTGCTAAATATTCACTCTCTAACATTGCCTGAAATTTAAATATATATATCTGTAATTTGCATGAATTTCCTTTGCTCTTCAGAAACTGGTAATCTCAGTATTATCAAACTGGACAATATCACGAAATTATCGGGTCAGTGTGAAGGCATCATGTGCAGGTTGCTATGCTGATGTCATGTTTTGGTACTATTTGTCGTGTTCATACGCGTAATACTTTGAATGAATAATACATATAAATTATTGCAGTAAACAATAAATTAACTGTGCTAAAATAGAAAGTCCACCTTATTTCAATTCATTAAAGAGTTCCATTATTATTTTGTAAATTGCCGATAAAAGAAATATAGGACATTTTGTTTTTGATGCGGACTTTATCACGGCGTAAAGCATTAAGCTCACCCTAATAGGCTCACTTGATACTGGCCGTGATAAAGTCAGTATCAAAAACAAAATTTCCTTTATTCCATATATAATGCACATACTTTTACAGTCTCAAACATTTGGTACTATTCCATTAAAAATTCCTACTGGTGGTGGGGTGGGGGGGTTTTGGTGGAACATGAGTGACATTTTTTTCTGTTGGTGGTGGGTAATTTTTTGTTGTGTTCTTTTAGTTTAATTATATATTTTAATTTTTTTGGTTGGGGGAAGGGGGTATATTAATAAGTGGCGTTCCACCTGTGCAGAATTTTTCACTGGGATAGCCCTTATAAATAGTTCTTGTTTAATGTTTCCATAATAAAATTGATTTTTTTTTCATCTGTGTATTACATATTAGAATACAGCATTTGATGAACATATAATAATGAACAGATAGAAATTATGACAGTTCTATAAAATAAGAAATAAGTTTCTAATATTATATCCCATTTTTCCATCAAAATATTACTTCTAATCTACTTGATTTTTTCTGCAGTAAAGGGTCACTTACAGTCTGCTTAAATGATCAAATATGGCAAATTTTCATATAATAATAAAAACAAGAGCTGTAGCAGAATGGCAGCAAGGTATACCCTTGCTCATTGATCCCAGAATCAATATGGCAAGTGCAAATTTAAGTGTCTGTGGACACAATACAGGTATTGACACAGTACAAATATCGACCAAATGATATACTGAGTGCCAATGAAAAAGCAACACCTGATATTTATGTTTTAGAAATCTTCCATGTCAAACTAAGGAATTTTTCTTTGCAAAATTACTAAGCCAAGTGTCTGCTTAAAGTTTTGCATCCATGCATTTTTAATCTACTCTTGAAAATTTGTTGCAGCAACAACGTTTGATTAAGTGTTCAAAATAAGAATTCCCAAATTGTGTGAACAATTCAATCACACTGACAAAGAATTAAAGAAAAAAAGCCTCATTCTTATAATTCTGAGTTCAAATTTTGTCAAGGAGTTGTTTCGAGTTGAAATTTGTCAAAAATGGCAACGTTTTGAATTTTTGGGTAAAAAATGCCGATTTTTGAGAAATTCAATTCTAAAGATCAAAAAGATTTGAAAATTTGCAGAAATGTTCCAAAAAGGTTCCAAAAGAAGCTGACAAAATTTCAAACTGATTTATGCTGGTTCACAGAAGATACGCGAGAAAGTAATGTCTGTTAATGGGACAAGGGCATTTTGATTAACAACCCAGGGAATGTTTAAAGTCCCTATCATTCATGGATTAAATGAAAACCGGTCCCAAAACTTTGAGATGGGAAAATGTTTTCAGGGGGTTAAGCTTTGTAGTGAACAATAAAGAAAATGAATCATGCGTAAAATCGTGCCAAAACCCCATTCTTGTGCATTTCATGTCATGTAATGCAGGAAACGCGGTTTCAAAAATCAGTTATGTGGAAAATTGTTTTTTTTTTTTTTTAAAAAACCTTTGTCATTACAAGTAAATTGGCAGTTACCTTTTTCGAAAATTGTTTTTTGTTCGAGAAAAATTCTAAAAAATTAAGTGTTGCGTTTTCATTGGCACTCAGTATATAATCCTTAAACAATATGGCCGAAAAGAAGATGCAGTAAAGTACCCTATACTGATGCTCCATGCTAACTATCAAGTTGATATATTTGAAAAATACCCAAGCCTGCCTTACAATGAAAATAATGCCATTTTCAGATGCATATTGAAAACATCTTTAATGCACATTTGAAACATATTACATTACAGATAGGTTTTGAGAGTACAAAAAAATCTGATATGTATAGGTTTTGAGAGTACAAAAAAATCTGATATGTATATGTTATCAGGCTCTTGACAGCTATGTATCGTAAAATATCAACCCGTGAGCCAGAATATGAAGCACAGGGGCGAGTGAGCATAGCAAACCAGCCCAAAGCTTCTTATTCTGGCGAGCAGGATGATATTTTACAATACATCAGCTGTCAAAAGCCCGATAACTTGTTTATCATCCTTTATTTTAAATCTTAGATTTGTATTTATGGAACCAAGGGACAGATTCTCCCAAAGTTGCGTGGGAAATTCCACAAACATGTCATTCTCGCCTTTTCAGCAATTTTAAGCTTCAAAAACATGTTTGGTAGTTTTTTATCACTTTAGCGGCAAAGGTTTTGTAACTAGATGAATATTTTGACCGAACTATACTCGAAATAATGTTAATTTTGAATGTTGCAGCAACCTTTGGTTGTTATGATATTCTTTCGTTCCTTGGAGCTTTTATGACGTCATAATGTGAAAACGTCAAAGCTCTGCAGGATATATCAACAACCTAGTTTCTACAATTTTTCTGACTATAGTTTATCTATTTGTGTAATCATGATTCTGGTTTGAATGTATAATCGGAAAGAGCAAATGCAACAAATGTTTATTTGCATCCGTTTGATTTCGTGTGAAAACTTGAATAAAAGTTATTTCCTTTGAAACTTTGGGAGAGTTGCTTGATATATCCAGGTCAACCTCTGATATATCCGGGTCAACTGGATATGACTTTTGCGAAAAGGCTCTGCAGACTGATATAACCAATGGGAAGGATGATAAGTATCAGTATAATACTCACTGAATGTGAATCAATACAAATTACTTGTGAACACAGAATCAAACATGTTGGCCATATTTTATTTCTCAAATGAATCAGTGAGATATACCTCTTCTAACTGACCAGTCGACAACCTGTGTCCCGCTACATTTATGACATCATCTGTTCTTGCCATTACTGCAACATTGCCTTCACCATCGACATACCCTGCATCCATAGTATCATAGTACCCCTTCATAAAATATACATATTCATTAGGTATTTCAACTAATCATAGTATGATCTTTCAATTTTGATATAAAATGTAACATAATTTTAAATATTTTCTGTTCTGTGTTTAAGATACACTTTACCTTACAATTCTTTTTTTTTAATTAGTATGACTTTTCAATGATGTCTGAAAAATTTTAAACAGGGGTCAGCATTTGAGACATTTCTTAAGTAAATGTTGTGGACGAACTTACAATTAGAATTGAGGCCACATATATCACAAATTTAATGTTAATTTGAAAGCAGCAGCAATTACTAATCAAAGCGCAAAAGCGCTGAAGTACGGGGACTCTGAATTTCATATGGAATGAATTGCATGAGAATGGTTGACATAACAATCAGTAATTCTGCCAGCGGGACATAAGAAATTATTCTTTTTCTTACATTGACTTTTGCCAACATTGGTAGATTCATATGTTACAGCAAATACAGTTTTAAGACAAATTCAAAATTTCGTACAGTTAAATATCAATCATTCTACCTTGGTTTTAAATAGCTTTGTTCATTCCACGGTTCATTCTCACACATCATAAATTTTATGCATGGTATTTAGTTGGCAGATTCAGGGTTGGGGTTCTGTGTTGGAACCCCCCTTTCCTGGAAATTTTGTAAAATCATATACAGAATAGCAAAAAATAGGCTGGAAATATACAGTCTTCACAAGTTATTCAGAGATTCCACCGATTTTCATTTGGCTTTGGCTATGCAAGGACATATAATGAGTCCTCATTATAAGTCCTTGGGCTATGGGATGTTATTCCTCTCTAGATAACGTAAAACAAAAACCATCATCAGTTTCAAATCAACTTATTGTGTTAGCGCTAAAGGTCGCCACACTCGCCAGGGGCGAATGATTGTTCTACATGGCGATTAAAAAACTCAGTCTAATCGCCACTTTGGCAAATGAGAAAAATCAATATACGGTACTCGGAGATGTCATGATTTGAATAGAAATCTTCCTTCCAAAAACGTTTTGATGACCAGATCAGAAGATGAAAATAAAACTTAAATTGAAACCAATGACGGGTATTTCAGCATCCATTTTCCGGAATGGATAACATTGAAATAGTATAGTTCCGGTTTTTCATGTCCGTTTCCATCTTTCTTTACTTTTGTTTACCTGATTCGTGGCGGACATGAAACTCAGCAATGACTTCTCACAATTATAAAATAACAAAAGTTTTAAACAGTGAAAATTCAATCGCGAGTGTGTTAAAATATATATGTTACAGGGAGCATAATTCTTATCATCAAAGTGACTTTGCCACTTCACGAATTGAACCCTAGAGTGAGACCTGCCGGAACATGGGACCCGGACCTCATTCACTCTGGCTAGCGCAGGTGAACTGAAGAATCAATCCATCAGCTCAATCAACCTTTTCTACAACTTTAGTAGGCTTCCGCTCACAAATAATTTGAATGTATGACTAGAATTGACGAAATTGACAGCATCCCTACGATGTTGAGGAAATACTTTGAAATAATTTAATTTTTTGCATTTTTTAAAACAAAAATGTTCTATTTTTCTGTGGCGAATGAAACTTCAGTGTGGCTTATTATAATTTGCACCAATTAGCCACTTTGGCTAAAGGAAATTTTTGCCTACCGCTAACACAGACTTACAACATTTCTTTCCTTTCCTTTCTGATTTCTAAAAGGAAACTCATGCATAAATTACCTTTATTCAATTTAAAACATTTTTCCCAGCCGATTGCTGCATGATCCTGACTTTCACTTTTAATATGTGCATGATGTGCATGATTGACCGTAGGAAATAATGTTATGCAGATGACCTGCTTTCTGCGATTTCTAAATGTTATTACCTTTCAGATAAAAAATGCCACAACCCCCTTTAGAACCATTAAAGGTAAAGTATTCCATTACATACCGATACACATTTCACACTTTACACGCCAGTCTACAGAAGGTTATAGATACAGCAGGTAATAGCGCTATTTATAGAACATATTTATAATCTATTTTTAATAACAATGTCACAAGATAAAACTGATATAAACAGACATCGTCTTGAAAAATCAAAGCCCTAGACGTTTGAAAATATTCAAAACAAAACAAAAGAATGTTAACAGAGAAAATAAATCAAAGTGCAGACTGCACTGAAAAGGAGATTGATTTTGAGGGCAATAGCTTGACAATTAATAGTTTGACAATTAATATTGATAGGTGCAATGTAAATTATTCTATCATTAATTGTTTATAAAGTGTAATTTAAACAATACTTCAACTTAAAAAGGCATCAAACCTGAGAACTAAAACTGCATGGGTGTTCCGTGGAACACATGTGTCGCCTGCACTATTTATATATTAAATAATTCCTGTTGTGTTATATAATGACAAAGTCCAAAGAAACTCAGAAAAAAATCAAAATTAAAGAATACTAAAATGCATGGGCACATCTACTATATATATTGAAGCATTCTGCAAGTTTGGTTGGGAAGTACCAAGCGGTCTAGGAGGAGTTACTTATAATAAAGGTATACACTAGGACTCCAATAAGCTAAAATGACAGAGTCCAAAGATAGTTAGAAAATATATAAAATTAAAAATAAATGAAAAACTAAATGCATGGTGCACATCTGCAATATATATTGAAGCATTCTTGCAAGTTTGGTTGGAAAGTACCAAGCAGTCTAGGAGGAGTTGCGAATAATGGAGGTTTACCCTATAACTCCAATTAGCTAAAATGACAAAGTCCAAAAATACATGTAGCTTTAAAATCTGGAAAACATCAATAAAGAAAATCTACATGCATGGTGCACATCTACAATATATACTGAAGCATTCCTGCAAGTTTCATTGGAAAGTACCCAGTGGTTTAGGAGGAGATGCGGATATTTAAAAAAAATTTGGACCATACAGACAGACAGATGGACAGACGGACTGACGCAAGACGACGGATAGTGATCCCTATGTGTCGATCCTGCACTAGGTGCAGGGGACACAATGAATGATTCCGATCATTCACACAGTTAAAATTCATTCAAAGCTAGTGTTCAATGCTTGAAGTGTGATAGGGCTGTTTAAATTTGGAATTATTAGTCAACTAATTTTGTAAAAAAAATCTGCACTTTTTATACATTTATTTCATCATTAAAAGTTTATTAAAGTAAAAGATAAACAGATATTTACAAAAGAGTATTTAGATATCAATTTAGATTAAGTGAAGAAAAAGCAAAAAACAATTTACCAATCTGAAATTTGAAATTATAATTACTTTAAACCTTGTTTCTGACCTTACATATTTATTCTTCAGTGTATTTATTTACAAAATGTACATGTATTAATTCATCTGTACACAAGTAACCTTCACAGCTAGTAATGTGTTACCTAACTATGTATTACATAACTACAGATAAGATACATGCAATACACAGGATTGACCTTTCAATAGAGGTAAGTTTATATTCTTGAGCAATCAAAAGGTGGCAAATTAACCTGACTTAAATTCATTATGCTAAAGAAAAAGTTCCTATCATTTTGTCATAAATAGACAATATTTTCAGTTTCTCCAATTTAAAGAATGTACAAAATCATATATCTTTTCTTGTAAATCAATGATATTAGCATAAACTTTCATTACTGTAGAAATAAAATGACTTCAGTAAACATTACAGTGCTTTCTTTGTAAATGCCCAGTGGCACAAAGGTGATCAATCTCCTTAAAAAATCAAAAGCTATGATAATTTGTCGATTTGGTGGGATATGAGTATTTCTCAATCTGTACTATTCATGGAACAACGGTAGTCTCGGAATATGTTCGTCCTCTAAACACAGAAATTTTATGCACCAAGCACTTCTTCAGCAGTTGCAAAATACAACATATAGCATCTTCCGCAGTTTTGTAAATACATTATGTTGATGTAGGTGGCAATAACTAAGCTGGCTACAAGAGATTATTTCCTCTAGCACATCTATTTGGGACATCCGTCTTGATGTAGGAATATATGAAAGATTATTTTGCCCAATAGCAATGAGGTATCGTCATGAGATGATAGCAATGTATAGGGGTCCCGGGGGTCCCTGTACAAAAACAGATCAAATATCTTCAGTGTCATAGCTACATGTACAATGTGGATATGAAAATATATCATGCATTGTAATGCATTCAAAGAATAATTTTCTTCACTCTAAAAGGAAATCTTCCAGTAATAGCAGATGACACTGATTACTTATTCAAAGTCTGCAGTTCCATTTAAATGAGGATCAAACCATCAACTTCCCAACTTAGGGAAGAGTATACTGCTAATTACATTCATAAGATGGTCAATTAGAATATGAAACCAAAATGATTTTCCTATCTTTAAACTAGCTTTTCTAGAAAATTACATACTGGTATCTTTTGGAAGTATGTTTCTCTAAATCTGTCTTCACTTTCCCATAATGTACTGAATGCACCAGGGGGTAATGGTAACCTGTATAAAAAGTAGGTGAAACAGAATGAAAAATACCAAATTTTAATTTATTTTGTTTACGTAAAATGCATGGGTGTTCCACGGAACACATGTGTCGCCTGCACTATATATATTTAAAAATTCTTGTGTTCAAAATAGAAATACAAAGTCCATGTTGCACATCTGAATTATATACTGAAGCATGCATTCCTCCAAGTTTGACAGAAAAATACAGGGCCAGTTATCAGAAGTTGAGGATAATGGAGGTATATCCTTAAGACTCCCATAAGCAAAAATGACAAAGTCCAAAAAACAGTGCAAAAACTGTGAAAAACAAAATTTAAGAAAAATGAATTACAGTTTTAAGGACTTGCAGATTAACAATCTGATTTAACATATGAGCTTAGTGGCTTGGCAAACCTCTAGAATTGGTAAAAAAATCTAAGTATAATGTGCATAACCAGACCTATTATACAACATATACTGAAAATTAGGTTGGAATCTGACAGACAGTTGTGAAGGAGTCAAAGATTAATAAAGGGCTACGCCGAGCGCAGCATGATACGACTGCAGCATGTCGACCACTGAAATTTCAACAAAAGTAGTTTAAAGTGAATGTGGGCACAGTAAAGAGCTTGACACAATAATTAGATGGACACAAAAAGAAGCTTGACACAGTTATTAGCTAGGAACAAAATAGGGAAAAATCCAACCCTTTTGATCACTTACTGATGAAAAAAACGTAAGAGCTATGCAAAATATGTACTATCAACTAAAACTTTACATCCATAGAAATTCAAAGAAAAAAATTCCATCGAAATCTGATGAAAAATAAAGTTATGACATATTTAGAAAAATTGCAATTTTGGCCCCTTTGACCCCTTGTAGCTCGGAAACGGTAAGAGCCACGCCAAATCCGTTGCATATCTCTGAAAGCTT
>MJUU01023321.1:48179-70960 GCA_002080025.1 Modiolus philippinarum
ATGGTGCACATCTTCAACATATACTGAAGCAATCCTGCAAGTTTCGTTGAAAAGTGCCAAATGGTTTAGGAGGAGATGTGGATAGTGTTTAAAATTTTTGAGCCATACAGACGGACGGACAGATGGACGGACAGACAGATGGACGGACAGACAGATGGACAGATAGACAGACGCAAGACGACGGATAGTGATCCCTATGTGGCGATCCTGCACTAGGTGCAGGTGACACAAAAATTGCGAGCATAATTAGAGACAATTGTTGTTCTGAACAAAGGGTGCAAAAGTAGACTTTAAGTCTATAAACGATGATGATTACCTTATTACTAAACAATTTAAGAGTTTTTCCAGAAATAAATACATATGGTTTCTGACTTCACACTGTTGTGCTTTGTTTTTGTTTCATTCATTTTCAGTGTTTTTCATTATTTTATCCGCTTCTTTTAGACTTTTTGATTTTTTATTTTTATTTGGCATTATTGCTTAAGTATTCATTCACTTTCTCACTTGTTTTTCTACTCCTGAAATTTGCAATCAATCAATCCATCAACTTTTTTTTAGATTTTCAAGTACTAATTAGAAATATTTGTTGAGTTATAACTCATCATTCAAGCTATTTAAAAGGACATGTTTTTTTTTTCATGTATGAAATTCACCACCTGAATGCATATATGAATATACCAAATCCAAACATGCATTGAAATTCTTATTATTTATTACTAATTCATAATTCTTTCCAACCATCTCCAATGAAATTACACATACTTGACAACAATTTGCCCCAGTTCTTCTGGTTCTGTTTTACTCAGATCTTTTCTTAGTACCTGAACTGTAAATACAAATTTTCTTTTAATATAAAAATACACAAGTTTTTGATAAATTATAAAACCTATACATCATTGCTCTGATTTTGCAGCCGAAAGTTCAAAAATAATATTGTAAGTGTGACTTATTCATTTTATCAATCTCTTCTTGTGATGCAAACTCCCAAACACTCTTAGATAAAGAATTTGATATTTTACTATAAATTGGTTGCATTTAGCCTGAAGATGTCCAAAAAACTTTCCAAATTGGGACAGATAAAAGAACAAATGCCAAATAGTTTTCATGTTATATGTTTAGGGTCAAACTTCTGATACTTTATTTTCTGGGGTATAAGTGTACAGCTCAGTGTATTTGTTTTGTCCTCATTATTGGCATGTGTATTGCCTTTACATCAAAATTATTTCCACTATTCATTTTCAAAATTCTCCATTTGTTAATGGATTTCAAGTGTGACCCTATACCAATATTTCTGGCAATAGCTTAATGTTTTTTACATATTGACAGAAAAAAGGTCCATTTAAATTGATCAATAGATGAGTTTCCAATTGGTTGATTTTTCCCAGAAAATTTTGACGTCACAATATAGATTTTTGGACGTCACAATGTGACGTGACGCAATTTACTCTGATTGACCCCAAGTCAATTGGGGCAATTCATTCATAAAAAGAAATCGGAAATTTGTCAATAGCTACTGTATTCTGATGAACACTGACTGGACACACATGGATAATTCCTACTTTTTACACCTTCCCATACATCATTAATCAATTAACAATAGCTACTGATGAATTTTCGTTCAACTTGCAAAATAAAACTTAGAATTCACAAACATACATTGAATGAAATAAATTTTGGTATATTTTCTGATAATCTCAGACCAATTCTACATTGCAAACAAATTTTTTATTGTTGAGTTGAAAGACCTGATAAAAGTTTCAAAGAGACAACATTTCTAGTACATGTATATCAATATTTCCTTCAAATAATATGTGATTCTATAAATCTTAAGACCAAACATGTTATTTGTTCATCTTTTTTTTTAATCACAATTAGATGACCCCTATTTCAAATACATTGAACATGTTGATGCTCCTTTTTCATCAAGATTACATGGAAGATATTAACAATAAATCTACCTACCATTCCATCCTGGTACAGGTTTACCGGCTGTACCTGCTGGGGGTCGGAGATTCATGTCTAGTCCTGCACATGTTGAAGTTATTGCCCAACCAGTTTCTGAAATTAATTTGAAGATTATTACATATAACTGAATTTCTCAGTAATCATGGAACCCCAATTTATTTTTTTAGCCTATTTCTGGACAAAATCCTTACCTACATGTATATTGAAAGAATTTTACACCATCTGTATAAATGGAAAATACCTGTTTGCCACCAGTTATCCAGAACAGGTTTATCTTCTAAAGCATTTCGAGACCATTCCATTGTTTCTCTATCACAGTGTTCACCAGCCACAAACAAAGCTTGGAATCTAAAATGTCAAAATGTTTGTTCAGTAAATTATTGTTAATTGTTATTACATGTATAAACCAGTATTCTGACACTGAAAAATTTTATATGACAAATTCTTATAGTGCAATATCTTGAAAACAAACTCTGAAAATGTTATATGTTCCATACAATAAAATTCAAAATTAATTTTATTAATACAAAGCTGCAACTAAAATCATTACACATTCACATTTTAACATTTTTAGTCAATTGTGATGACATAATTTTGTGTCATATACATGTACACGAACTAACTTACTGTGAGACAAAATTAAAACACCATACATAAATTTTAATGGCATCTTGTTTTATTCTAGTACTTGTGTATTTAAATATGTCTTTAACTTTTAAAGCTTATTATTGGATTACTCCAACATCATGGATATTACTCTAATTTAATAGAGTCCTGTCATTCAATTTTGTATATAAAGAATTTTAAAACAATCAATACATTTTCTCAACAGTACCTTAAATCACATGGTTAATTTTCCTCACAAAAACATTGACATGTACCCTGTGTAATATTTGTGTGCATTTCTACTTACTCATGAAGTGGTTTATACTTTTTAGCATAATCTGCATCTGGGTCCTATATAAATATAAGTAAACTACTCCAGAATGTGTTTTATACTTTGTTAATATATGTTTGTTAGATTAGAATGAATTGTCTGCTATCTTCTCACAATTACACCTTATTAGAAGTTAGAATCTAGGAGTTGTATTTGGTTTGTAGCACCTGATTCTTAACATACATGTATTCTTACTCAAATGATCATAGCCCAAATTTTCAACATTAAAAGAGTATTTTCCTAAAAGTTGTTTCTGCCCCAGTATCAATGGAAAATAAAGAAATGGATACATATATTCTGTGAGTACTAATTGGTTATTAAATTTCTAACATCAAGTTAAATTAATTTCCAAAGAGTTTGAATGCAAAGATTGCTGAACTTTTAACATTCGAAAAATATACTTCACAAGATGTTCAAAATTTGATAATTAACATAATTATGCAAGTTGTGGTACAGCCATTTCTCTAATGACTAAATGTACTACAGAGAAAATTGTTAAATAGATGCTTTTGGCAGGAAATTTACAGACTTGTTGTTTCAAATATGAGCTCAAAAAATGTTTTAGCATCAAACATGAAATCTGAAAACTGGATAAAAAGATTTAATCTTTCATTTAATGTTTAAAACATCTGTAGATACACACATAACATAATAAATATGCTAATACATGGGAAATATATATTGCATGTAGGTATTAAACATAGGTAATCAACAATTACAGAGATCGCCTTGTTATGGCACATTGTCACAGTAACAAAATTTTGCCTGGATGTTGAACTACCATCAGAGATGCATGCATGTGCAAGGTTACATGATCCTTACATGCATAGTGACTGATATTTGAACTTGCCAAAAACTTGGATGTAAATCAATCAAGCGTAAAACATAGGTCAAAGTGACCTAATTTTGCCTGGATGCTGACCCATCATCAGAGTTACATGCATATGCAAGGTTACATGATCCTACCATATAAAGTGACTGAGATCTGAACTCTTCTGAAAACTTGAATGTAAATCAATCAAGCATAAAATATAGGTCAATGTGACCTAATTTTGCCTGGATGCTGACCTACCATCAGAAATGCATGCATGTGCAAGGTTACATGATCCTAGCATGTATAGTGACTGAGTTCTCAACTTGTCCGAAAACTTGAATGTAAATGAATCAAGCATAAAAATATAGGTCAAAGTGACCTAATTTTGCCTGGATGCTGACCTACCATCAGAGATGCATGCATGTGCAAGGTTACATGATCCTACCATGTATAGTGACTGAGATCTGAACTTGTCCGAAAACTTGAATGTAAATCAATCAAGCATAAAAAATAGGTTAATGTGACCTAATTTTGCCTGGATGCTGACCTACCATCAGAAATGCATGCATGTGCAAGGCAGAGATGCCAACCCCATCTGATGAAAAATAGGAGTATCCATCGCGTGAAGCGGGGTCCTCTCAAGACCCGGGTCATTGGCCGTCCAAGGCTCCCAGAAGCTCTCGGGATTAAGAAACTTTTAGGCTTTGGTATCAAGACATCACGTTTCTGTCAAGATCGGCCATTTTTATCAATCTGATATCAGACAAACGATTTTTTAAACGGGATTTTCAAGTGTAGAAGTGATCAATACTATAAAAATCCACCAATTTCGGTCCCGATTACGGAAAAATTGCGGATTGGAAAAAATCGTTTTTTTCGTGACAAGATCGGAGGGTGGATTTTTGGCATAAAAATCGGGGAAACTCCACCGAAATCGGAGGGGTTGGCATCTCTGGCAAGGTAACATTATCCTACCATGTATAGTGACTGAGATCTGAACTCGCCCGAAAACTTGAATGTAAATCAATCAAGCGTAAAATATAGGTCAAAGTGACCTAATTTTGTCTAGATGCTGACCTACAATCAGAGATGCATGCATGTGCAAGGTTACATGATCCTACCATGTATAGTGACTGAGATCTGAACTAGTCCAAAAACTTGAATGTAAATCAATCAAGCATAAAATATAGGTCAATGTGACCTAATTTTGCCTGGATGCTGACCTACCATCAGAGATACATGTATGTGCAAGGTTACATGATCCTACCATGTATAGTGACTGAGATCTGAACTCGTCGGAAAACTTGAATGTAAATCAATCAAGCATAAAATATAGGTCAATGTGACCTAATTTTGCCTGGATGCTGACATACCATCAGAAATGCATGCATGTGCAAGGTAACATTATCCTACCATGTATAGTGACTGAGATCTGAACTCGTCGGAAAACTTGAATGTAAATCAATCAAGCGTAAAATATAGGTCAAACTGACCTAATTTTGCCTAGATGCTGACCTACCATCAGAGATGCATGCATGTGCAAGGTTACATGATCCTACCATGTATAGTGACTGAGATCTGAACTCGTCCGAAAACTTTAATGTAAATCAATAAAGCGTAAAATATAGGTCAAAGTGACCTAATTTTGCCTGGATGCTGACTCACCATCAGAGATGCATTCATGTGCAAGGTTACATGATCCTACCTTGTATAGTGACTGAGATCTGAACTCGTCTGGAAACTTGAATGTAAGTCAATCAAGCGTAAAATATAGGTCAAAGTGACCTTATTTTGCCTGGATGCTGACATCCCATCAGAGATGCATGCATGTGCAAGGTTACATGATCCTACCATGTATAGTGACTGAGATCTGAACTCGTCCGAAAAACTTGAATGTAAATCAATCAAGCATAAAATATAGGTCAGAGAGACCCAATTTTCTTGGAGGCTGTGAGTCATCCCAAGATGCACCTGCATGCAAAGTTTGATGACCCTACCATGCATAGTTGCAGAGATATATGTCCAAATGCCGATGCAGACGTAGACGTAGACGCAGATGCTGGGGGTACTCCAATAGTCCCCCTCAACTAAAAATAGAAATCATATCATAAAGCACAGTTTACAGAAATACACACAATAGGCTAACAATTATACAACTGTACTATACAATGAATCAAGAGATTATGGATATTGGGAAAAACCAGGTTTTATCAAAGAACCACCAGATAGCATTCCTTAACCAAAATGCAGGCTTAACAACATATATTTGATACCTATGAAAACAACTGCAACTCTGCAACCCTCATTATTAGGGGAGTTTCAACAATTTAGAGGGAAGTTTTTAAATTTTTAAATGTTGTTACAACATTATTTACCAATGTCCCTCAAAACAGATAATGAAGCAACTAACATTGTAATTACACAATTACATTTTTGTATTTGTAATAGAAAAGAAGACTATTCCATCAATAATTGTAAGATCAGGGAAAAACAAGAGCTGTTGCCGAATGGCAGCCAAAGACACCCCACCCCCACTCATTGAACCCTGAATCAATATGGTAAGTGCAAAATTAATTGGTGTGGACACAATACAGGTGTGGACACAGTACAAGTGTGGACACAATACAAGTATGGACACATTATGATATAATCTTCAAGAAAAAACTTTTCCCAAGGGTTCCAATGAAAATACTCTGTCTAAATCAGACAAATATAAAATTCACCTTTTTTTCAGCCTATTTGACATTTTACATATCTACATAGTGTTCTTCCTTTGTCTAAAGTTTCATCAAAATCCTTCTAAGGATTAACCTGAGTTGTGCATACGAGGTAACTCATACATAGGGAATCAATGAAAAGTCAAAATCGAATTATCTCCCCTTCCTGGTATCTGATAATAATTATATTCCTTCATGCACATCTCCATATTGTGTTCTTACTTTGTGTAAAGTTACACTAAATTCCTTGAAGTGGTTTAAGAGGAGTTGCGCTTACGAGGTAACCCATAAATGGGGAATAATTGAAAAGTCAAAGTCCAATTATCTCCCCTTCCTGGCTTTGGACAATAATTATATTCCTTGATGCACATATCCATATAGTGTCCTTCCTTTGTGTAAAATTTCATCAAAATCCTTCAAGTGGTTAAAGAGGAGTTGCGATTAGGAGGTAACCCATACATAGCGAATCAAGTGGTTTAAGAGGAGTTGCGCTTACGAGAAGTGTGGACAGACAGACAGACCGACAGACAGGGTGATTCTTATATACCCCCCAAACTTTGTTTGCGGGGGTATAATAACTTACAGATACTTATAAAAAAGATACAGTAGTGTAACAATTTCTTAGTTTTCCTCAAACATAGTAAGTTTAGGCAATTAACCAAAAAATCATTTGTCTCTCAGAACATTTTTTATAAACTTAAAAATTTTTACCTAACAAAAATTTTACAGAATCAATATCCGTAATAGGCCAGTTCACCATTATTGCAGCCATATTGGATAGGGGGCAGATTTTCTGGAAAGAGGAGAGAAAGGTATAAAAGAACAGGAAAATATTAAAGAACCTTAGTGAGCAAGCTCACATACCCCACGCCCCCACATTTAGGATAATCCTGCATTATCTCAAAATTATCAAAAAATTGAAATCCAAGTAGTTTGCACATCTCTTACATATGAACAATCATCCTGTAAAATATCTTAAAACCTATAGCAGGATTTATCCGGGCAAAATGAGTACCCTGTAAACTTCCTATCTTATAAACTGTAGGAGGAGTTATCCGGACAAATAATGTACCCTATATGCAATATAATGCATAAAAATTACAAAGTTCAACAATGTGTAGTTTTCTGAAAAATTATCAAAAATCAAAATCCAAGTAGCATGCACATCTTTGATTTGTGCACTATCAACCAGCAAAATAAAAACTTCCTAGCTTAAAAACTGTAGGAGGAGTTATCCGGACAAATGGTGTACCCTATATGCAATACAATGCATAAAAACTACAAAGTTCAACAATGTGTACATGGTGTAGTTTGCTGAAAAATTATCAAAAATCAAAATCCAAGTAGTATGCACATCTTTAATATGTGCACAATCAACCTGCAAAATAAAAATTTCCTAGCTTAAAAAATGTAGGAGGAGTTATCCGGACAAATAGTGTACCCACTTGATGACGGACAGACGGAGGGACGGACGGACTGACAAACGGACGGACGGACTGACGGACCAGCCAAAAACTATATACCCTCCGCAACTTCATTGCGTGGGGTATAATAAATATAAATATATACACCTTAAAGGTTTGGAATCACACTCCTGTCAAACTGCATTGTGCAAAGGCAAACAAGAGCTGTCGCCAAATGGCAACCAGGTACGGTATACCCCACTCATTGAACCCTGGATCAAAAACTCATGTTTTCACTTAATTTTGTAATTAAGTCCAATTTTTGTCAAACAGGAAGTATGCATCTGACATGACTCAAGATAAGAGGTTCCTTACAACTTATCATATAAAAGCTGCATACAAATTTTGAAATCAATCCCCCTTTGTAGAAGCTGAGAAAAATGCGACTAAAAATTCATGTTTTCACTACAGTTCGTAACCGAGTCCGCATTCCACCAAACTAGAAGTTTGCATCGGACAGAACTCAAAATAAGAGGTTCCTTATAACTAACCATATAAAGGCTGCATACCAATTTTTAAATCAATCCCTCTTGTAGAAAGTGAGAAAAATGAGACGAAAAATTCATGTTTTCACTACATTTCGTAACAGTCACATTTCGTCAAACAGGAAGTACACATCGGACAGGACTCAAAATAAGACGTTCCTTATAACTAACCATATAAAGGCTGCATACCAATTTTGAAATCAATCCCTCCTGTAGAAGCTAAGAAAAATGTGACGAAAAATTCATGTTTTCACTACATTTCGTGACAAAGTCCACATTTTGTTAAACAGGAAGTACACGTCCGACAAGACTCAAAATAGGACGTTCCTTACAACTAACCATATAGAGGCTGCATACCAATTTTACAATCAATCCCTCTTGTAGAAGCTGAGAAAAATGTGATGAAAAAAATTCATGTTTTCACTACATTGTTCGCGACAAAGTCCACATTTTGTCAAACAGGAAGTTCATATCGGACAGGACTCAAAATAGGACGTTCCTTACAATTAACCATATAGAGGCTGCATACCAATTTTGAAATCAATCCGTCTATAGAAGCTGAGAAAAATGCGACGAAAATTTTTTTCAGACGCACGGACGAACGGACGGACGGACGAACGGACGGACAAGGTGAATGCAGTATACCCCCTCTGTATAGAGTGGGGGTATAATATTCATAACGGTAAAGCATATAAATTTGAAAAAATACATCTCAAATTTTTAGAACTAGCATATTTTGTAAAACAATATAAATGAAACTTAAACAATGAAAGCAATCTTGAGCAGATACATAAACTACAGACTTACCTCTCTTCTAATAGCCCTGAGAGCTGTAGGGGCCACAAACATTGACTTAACATCATGCTCCTTTAATATTCTGAAATATACACCAGGGTCTGGGGTACCAACAGGTTTGCCCTGCAAATTAAAGTTTTTTTTCTGATACATGTAACAAGTGCTTTATGACAAAAAAATTATAAATTAAAAATTTGTCAATAGGACTATGATGCCCTGCAAGATAGTTATAGGCAAACAGGAAGAAGATGATTGACAGACTTCAAAAGGGGGACACACTATAACAACTCATCCTACCAAAGCTCAGTTAAAATATCAAATCATTACTGCATATACAAGCTGAAAAAAATTTTTCCACCAGTCATCTTATTGGGGGGAGGGGGGATAAAAAAAGACTCTTATTTAAATTACTAACAAACAGGTGCACTATAAAGTCTCATGAGCTGGGAGTGATTTCCTTTTAGAATACAAGACTTTTAAGGTGACAAATTTTACTCTTGGCAGAACAAGTTCCATTTCTAGTTTCATCTTGCTGTGTGGCACGCAACTCATGATGCTGCTCCAGTATTCACAACTAATGGTCAACAATCCTGTGAAGTTTGGTTGAAATCTGATGAAAGATGTAGGAGAATTGGCATCCATAAACTTAATTTTGCAAAATTCTATGTCAAAAAGGGGCATAACTCCCCAAAAAATTAGCCAATCAATACTGCGAGAGGATATGCACAACAAAGCATGATGGTCAACAATCCTGTGAAGTTTGGTTAAAATCCGATGAAAAATATAGGAGAATTGGCGTCCAAAAACCTAATTTTGCAAAATTCTAAGTCAAACAGGGGCATAACTGCCACAAAAATAGCTAATTGATCTTGCAAGACGATATGCACAACTAGGCATGATGGTCAACAATCCTGCAAAGTTTGGTTGAAATCCGATAAAAGATAAAGAGAATTGGCGTCCACAAACTTAATTTTGCAAAATTCTATGACAAAACGGGGCATAACTCCCACAAACATTACTTGATCAATCTGGCGAGACTATATGCACAACTAAGCTTGATGGTCAACAATCCTGTGAAGTTTAGTTAAAATCCGATGAAAGATGTAGGAGAATTGGCGTCCACAAACTTAATTTTGCAAAATTCTATGTCAAAAGGGGCATAACTCCAACAAAAATTAGCTGATCAATCTGGCAAGATAATATGCAAAACCAGGCATGATGGTCAACAATCCTGTGAAGTTTGGTTAAAATCCGATGAAAGATGTAGGAGAAATGGTGTCCACAAACTTAAATTTTGCAAAATTCTATGACAAAAAGGGGCATAACTCCCACAAAAATTAGCCGATCAATCTTGCGAGACAATATGCACAATCAGGCATGATGGTCAACAATCCTGTGAAGTTTGGTTGAAATCTAATGTAAGATGTAGGAGAATTGGCATCCACAAACTTTGTGACGGATGGATGAAAAAAAAGAAAGACTGACAAACCGACGACAGGCGGAGTAGACAAAAACAATATGTCTCCCCTTAAATGGGGGCAGACATAATTAATATTTACCATAACTTGTACAGTTGAACTTCCGTGATTCTGATGCCCATGGGACATATGAAAACAGTTCCATCTACAAAGGTGTTTGAGCTATTGAGGTTGAAACATGTTAAATTCAAACAAAGAGTCCCTAAAAAGAGTTCAGGGTGTTTGAGTTATTGCAGTTTAAGGTAGATAGACAGTATTATTCATATCCATGAGATTTTGCTGTAAGTCAGCACAATTAAAGAACCAATCCTACTTACCCAAAATCTGTAATAAAAAGTATGGGTCACCATGCTTGCTTTTTCTAGAATTGAGATCAAAGTTTGCTCATTTTTAGCCATTTTTTCACCATAATTTACATAGAATGCACGGGGAAAATATGGAAACGCAATTTTTAGCTTAATAGAAATGAACTTTTTATTCATGAGAATTTGATGTATTTTTGTGAACAGGTAGTTTATGATGTAATTCATTGGTAACATTAATAAAATGTATATGTCACCATGCTTTTAACGAAGATATTTTGCAAAGTTTCCTGATCAAACGTTATTTACGGGAAAAGGGAGTTAATTCGCGGCAAACTAAAAGAAATGTGACATTCTCACATTTGTCATTCAATTATGACGTCACAAAGGAAAAGCCGTCACATTACTGTTCCGGCACGAAAATCAAACCTAACCCGTATCCGGCTCTTTATTTTTCTAATGCGCGATTGAATTGCGCAACGCAACACTGTCTATCTACTTTAAGTCATCAAAGTTCAACTGTATGTAAATCATACCTCAAATAATACTGTTGTGTTACAATTCAATAAAGGAGCATATGTGATGTATGAATGTCCGACAACCCATCCTAAATCTGATGCTGCCCACCAAACCTAAAGAAAAGAATAAAATAAATAATGTTGAAAATGAACAAAATCATTTTTTAAGTAGACCATGGACATCAGTGCTATGTCATTGTCCTTAAGATAGTATGGGAATTTTTTACTGCGCATCATTCTTGTGCATCTGACGAAAAATGGAATTCACTATGGGAATGTTGGCAAAAAGTTTTCGATGTCTTAGAATAGTTAAATCTCGTCAAATATGCCACTTTTATTGGTTTTCCATGCAGAATATTATCCCTTTTCATCAAACTCCTGTTCTATTCAGGAGAGATAATTTGAATAGAAATAATAGATAAAAAATCTGTTTTTTGCCATTTAAACAAAAATATGTTTGGTAACCCCCAAATTTTGTTCATGCAAATCGAAAGCCAGTATATTAGCTAATTATTTACAAATCTTAAAAAATTCTATCTGATATAACTAAAATAAATTAAAATTTTGTTAAAATTCCCTAATTTTCCCTATCAACCAAAATAGCCAATTTTAACATGAAAAATTTCAAACTTATATGGCNACATTCGAAAAATATACTTCACAAGATGTTCAAAATTTAATAATTAACATAATTATGCAAGTTGTGGTACAGCCATTTCTCTAATGACTAAATGTACTACAGAGAAAATTGTTAAATAGATGCTTTTGGCAGGAAATTTACAGAGACTTGTTGTTTCAAATATGAGCTCAAAAAATGTTTTAGCATCAAACAGGAAAATCTGAAAACTGGATAAAAAGATTTAATCTTTCATTTAATGTTTAAAACTTCTGTAGATACACACCTAACATAATAAATGTGCTAATACATGGGAAATACACATTGCATGCAGGTATTAAACATAGGTAATCAACGATTACAGAGTTCGCCTCGTTACGGCACATTGTCACAGTATCAAAATTTTGCCTGGATGTTGACCTACCATCAGAGATGCATGTATGTACAAGGTTATATGATCCGAACATGCATAGTGACTGATATCAGAACTTGTCCAAAAACTTGGATGTAAATCAATAAGCGTAAAATATAGGTCAAAGTAACCTAATTTTGCCTGGGTGCTGACCCATCATTAAAGTTACATGCATATGCAAGGTTACATGATCCTACCATATAAAGTGACTGAGATCTGAACTCGTCTGAAAACTTGAATGTAAATCAATCAAGCATAAAATAAAGGTCAATGTGACCTAATTTTGCCTGGATGCTGACCTATCAGCGGAAATGCATGCATGTAAAAGTTAACATTATCCTACCATGTATAGTGACTGAGATCTGAACTCGTCCAAAAACTTGAATGTAAATCAATCAAGCATAAAATATAGGTCAAAGTGACCTAATTTAGCCTGGATGCTGACCTCCCATCAGAGATGCATGCATGTGCAAGGTAACATGATCCGACCATGTATAGTGACTGAGATCTAAACACATCCAAAAACTTGAATGTAAATCAATCAAGTGTAAAATATAGGTCAAAGTGACCTAATTTTGCCTGGATGCTGACCTACCATCAGAGATGCATGCATGTGCAAGGTTACATGATCCTACCATATATAGTGACTGAGATCTGAACTCGTCCGAAAACTTGAATGTAAATCAATCAAGCATAAAATATAGGACAAAGTGACCAAATTTTGCCTGGATGCTGACCTACCATCAGAGATGCATGCATGTACAAGGTTACATGATCCTACCATGTATAGTGACTGAAATCTGAACTCGTCCGAAAACTTGAATGTAAATCAATCAAGCATAAAATATAGGTCAATGTGACCTTATTTTGCCTGGATGCTGACCTACCATCAGAAATGCATGCATGTGCAAGGTAACATTAACCTACCATGTATAGTGACTGAGATCTGAACTTGTCCGAAAACTTGAATGTAAATCAATCAAGCATAAAATATAGGTCAAAGTGACCTAATTTTGCCTAGATGCTGACCTACCATCAGAGATGCATGCATGTGCAAGGTTACATGATCCTACCATGTATAGTGACTGAGATCTGAACTCCTCTGAAAACTTTAATGTAAATCAATCAAGCGTAAGCTATAGGTCAAAGTGACCTCATTTTGCCTGGATGCTGACCTCCCATCAGAGATGCATGCATGTGCAAGGTTACATGATCCTACCTTGTATAGTGACTGAGATCTGAACTCATCCTGAAACTTGAATGTAAATCAATCAAGCGTAAAATATAGGTCAAAGTGACCTAATTTTGCCTGGATGCTGACCTCCCATCAGAGATGCATGCATGTGCAAGGTTACATGATCCTACCATGTATAGTGACTGAGATCTGAACTCGTCCGAAAACTTGATTGTAAATCAATCAAGCGTAAAATATAGGTCAGAGAGACCCAATTTTCTTGGAGGCTGCGAGTCATCCCAAGTTGCACCTGCATGCAAAGTTTGATGACCCTACCATGCAAAGTTCCAGAGATATATGCCGAAATGCGGATGCGGACGTAGACGTAGACGCAGACGCCAGGGGTACTCCAATAGTCCCCCTCAACTAAAAATAGAAATCATATCATAAAGCACAGTTTACCTAAATACACACAATAGGCTTACAATTATACAACTGTAATATACAATGAATCAAGAGATCATGGATATTGGGGAAAACCAGGTTTTATCAAAAAACCACCAGATAATATTCCTTAACCAAAATGCAGACTAAACAACCTATATTTGATACCTATGAAAACAACTGCAACTCTGCAACCCTCATTATTAGGGGAGTTTCAACAATTTAGAGGGAAGTTTTTAAATTTTCAAATGTTGTTACAACAGTATTTACAAATGTCCCTCCAAACAGATAATGAAGCAACTAACATTGTAATTACACAATTATTTGTAATAGAAAAGAAGACTACTCCATCAATGATTATAAGATCTGGGAAAAATTACTTACAGATACTTATAAAAAAGATACAGCCGTATAATGATTTCTTAGTTTTCCTCAAACATTGTAAGTTTAGGCAATTAACCAAAAAATCACTTGTTTCTCAGAACATTTTTATAAACTTAAAAATTTTTACCTAACAAAAATTTTACAGTATCAATATCCGTAGTAGGCCAGTTCACTGTTATTGCAGCCGTATTGGATAGGGGGCAGATTTTCTGGAAAGAGGAGAGAAAGGTATAAAAGTACAGGAAAATATATATATAAATATATACACCTTAAAGGTTTTGAATCACACTCCTGTCAAACTGCGTTGTGCAAAAGCAAATATTCATAACGGTAAAGTATATAAATTAAAAAAAATACATCTCAAATTTTTAGAACTAGCATATTTTATAAAACAATATAATGAAACTTAAACAATGAAAGCAATCTTGAGCAGATACATAAACTACAGACTTACCTCTCTTCTAATAGCCCTGAGAGCTGTAGGGGCCACAAACATTGACTTAACATCATGCTCCTTTAATATTCTGAAATATACACCAGGGTCTGGGGTACCAACAGGTTTGCCCTGCAAATTAAAGTTTTTTTTCTGATACATGTAACAATTGCTTTATGACAAAAAAATTATAAATTAAAAATTTGTCAATAGGACTATGATGCCCTGCAAGGTAGTTATCAGCAAACAGGAAGAAGATGATTGACAGACTTCAAAAAGGGGACACACTATAACAACTCATCCAACCAAAGCTCAGTAAAAATATCAAATCATTACTGCATATACAAGCTGAAAAATCCTTGGTGAAAATTTTTCCACCAGCCATCTTATTGGGGGGGGGGATAAAAAAAGACTCTTATTTAAGTTACTAACAAACAGGTGCACTATAAAGTCTCATGAGCTGAGAGTGATTTCCTTTTAGAATGCAAGACTTTTAAGGTGACAAATTTTACTGTTGGCAGAACAAGTTCCATTTCTAGTTTCATCTTGCTGTGTGGCACGCAACTCATAATGCTGCTCCAGTATTCACAACTAATGGTCAACAATCCTGTGAAGTCTGGTTGAAATCCGATGAAAGATGTAGGAAAATTGGCATCCATAAACTTAATTTTGCAAAATTCTATGTCAAAAAGGGGCATAACTCCCAAAAAAATTAGCTGATCAATCCTGCCAGACGATATGCACAACAAAGCATGATGGTTAACAATCCTGTGAAGTTTGGTTAAAATCCGATGAAAAATGTAGGAGAATTGGCGTCTAAAAACCTAATTTTGCAAAATTCTAAGTCAAACAGGGGCATAACTGCCACAAAATAGCTAATTGATCTTGCAAGATGATATGCACAACTAGGCATGATGGTCAACAATCCTGCAAAGTTTGGTTGAAATCCGATGAAAGATCAAGAGAATTGGCGTCCACAAACTTAATTTTGCAAAATTCTATGACAAAACGGGACATAACTCCCACAAACATTACTCAATCAATCTGGCGAGACTATATGCACAACTAAGCTTGATGGTCAACAATCCTGTGAAGTTTGGTTAAAATCCGATGAAAGATGTAGGAGAATTGGCGTCCACAAACTTAATTTTGCAAAATTCTATGTCAAAAAGGGGCATAACTCCAACAAAAATTAGCTGATCAATCTGGCAAGATGATATGCAAAACCAGGCATGATGGTCAACAATCCTGTGAAGTTTGGTTAAAATCTGATGAAAGATGTAGGAGAAATGATATCCACAAACTAAAATTTTGCAAAATTCTATGACAAAAAGGGGCATAACTCCCACAAAAATTAGCCGATCAATCTTGCGAGACAATATGCACAACAAGGCATGATGGTCAACAATCCTGTGAGATTGGTTGAAATCTGATGAAGGATGTAGGAAAATTGGTGTCCACAAACTTAATTTTGCAAAATTCTATGACAAAAAGGGGCATAACTCCAACAAAAAATTTGCCAATCAATCTGGAGAGATAATATGCATAACTAGGCATGATGGTCAACAATCCTGTGAAGGTTGGTTGAAATCTAATGTAAGATGTAGGAGAATTGGCATCCACAAACTTTGTGACGGACGGATGAAAAAAAAAGAAAGACTGACAAACAGGTGGAGTAGACAAAAACAATATGTCTCCCCTTAAATGCGGGCAGACATAATTAATATTTACCATAACTTATACAGTTGAACTTCCGTGATTCTGATGCCCATGGGACATATGATAACAGTTCCATCTACAAAGGGTGTTTGAGCTATTGAGGTTGAAACATGTTAAATTCAAACAAAGAGTCCCTAAAAAGAGTTCATGGTGTTTGAGTTATTGCAGTTTAAGCCATCAAAGTTCAACTATATGTAAATCATACCTCAAATAATACTGTTGTGTTACAATTCAACAAAGGAGCATATGTGATGTATGAATGTCCTACAACCCATCCGAGATCTGATGCTGCCCACCAAACCTAAAGAAAAGAATAAAATAAATTACGTTGAAAATGAACAAAATCATTTTGTAAGTAGACCATGGACATCAGTGCTATGTCATCATGCTTAAGATAGTATGGGAATGTTTTACTGCACATCATTCTTGTGCATCTGACGAAAAATGGAATTCACTATGGGAATGTTGGCAAAAAGTTTTCTATGTCTTAGAATAGTTAAATCTCGTCAAATATGCCACTTTTATTGGGTTTCCATGCAGAATATTATCCCTTTTCATCAAACTCCTGTTCTATTCAGGAGAGATAATTTGAATAGAAATAATAGGAAAAAATCCGTTTTTTGCCATTTAAACAAAAATATGTTTGGTAACCCCCAATTTTTGTTCATGCAAATCGAAAGCCAGTATATTAGCTAATTATTTACAAATCCTAAAAATTCTATCTGATATAACTAAAATAAATTAAAATTTTGTTAAAATTCCCTAATTTTCCCTATCAACCAAAATAGCCAATTTTAACATGAAAAATTTCAAACTTATATGGCAGGTGACCCCAAATTTTTATTCATTTTTTGTATGCTTAATAGCAACAAAGTGTAAGTCGTAAAAATATCAGAAAATTCTATCTGACAGTTTTTAGACCCTCGTACCACCTTAACAAGGATTCCTCTTAGGTTGAGTAGTGGACAGTATGCTTCTGTACTAATTTTTTAATAAACTGTTCAATCACTAATTTCAGTGGGGATAAATTTCAGGGATTTCTATTTCAAGGTTATTTTGTTGGGGCAAAGTTTTCATGGCTTCAGATTATTTGGATAAGTATTTACATAGTACACTATAATACCTGTATATGTAATTAACAAATTTTTGGGGCTTTAATTTAGTTGGCTGTTCTAACCCACAAAATAAATTTTCATGGTTGACAGTCTGGCATGAGCATTAGTGTAAGCCAAAATAGTGTCCCGTGAAAAATTGTCCATCCTGTTATATATTTCATTGGAAAATCCAAGAGGACAATATTTCATGATCATTATGCATTTTATTTAGTACTCAGACTTAGTTATAGGTAACAATTGTTAAAGCAGACAGTATTTCACTGCGGACACTATTTAATGTTACATTAACATCCATGTAAATTTTTCTGTCCATTCAAATGCATTTTATAAAACAGTAAAACGCAAACTATGACAAGCGCAAATATTTTCCTGCCTTGTTTATCATCAAAACTAGCAATCAAAAGTCGACAAAAAAAAATAATCTGATATTAGGTATATATAACATAAAATGTAAAGATTGGCAGCAGAACACAACTTTGCTCATGAATGACAGGTGACTGCAGCCTGGTCATCAAATACAAGATCTACAAAAATTTAATTCTGAACAGATATATCATGATAAGGAGGGGTATTTGCCAAAAATACAAGTCAGGGGGTCGTAAAATTTCCCGAGACTGAAAGCGAGGGAAATTTAGACCCAAGACTTGTATTTTTGGCAAATACCCCAACGTTCATGATATATCTGTTTAATTACACCGAACGTCTCTATCATCAAAACGCACAAACGACTACGGGACAAATACCACGATAAGCGTCTCTATGACATGGCATTTGCCCAAAAAATACCACAGCTATTAACCAATCAGACTGCAGCTTATTTACATAAGGTTTAATTATAAAGATTATCCTGCATGTGTCAACATGTATATATTTATATTACTGTAACCAGTAAATTTCCTGGCATGTTCAATTTTCGCTATTTTCACAATAATGAAACAGTAGCAAATATTTTGATATAATTTGATAATTTAAAAGCTCAACAAATGACCACTAATTCAAGACAGCGAGAAATGAATTTTATTTTGAAAATGGTAAAGGAAAGATGGCATGAAAATTCCGGTTAGCATTATTCAAATTACTTTCCTATTATTATGACTAGACCTTACTTCTTTAGGTTTCATGCCATAGATATTCCACATGGACCACTTTAATACAACAGCATGTCCACCACTGGGTCTTACCACTGCCTGAAGCAAGGACATAAGTTATGAACATGTAGTTATGAACATTAAATCAAAATACAGTTTAATCAAAAGATATTAAAAAGGTATACATCAGGCAATTGTTGTGTTATAATGAAAGGAAAAAAGTGGAATAGCTACATTTAGTCCTACCTGTCAGGCAAAAATTAAATCTAAAGCTATATATACATTTGAGCAGCACTGAATTATGGAATTCTTGGGTCACTCAAATTAATATTTCTGCAATAATCAAATAAGATATACTGAAATAGATTTTTTCTAAGGTTTATTTCACTAGTGAAATAATTTTTTTTTCAAATACAGAAACATGTACAGATGTTCTTTACACTGATTGACATTGATCTGATTATAGTAAATAGGGTCTGTGAGTCCTGCCTTACTTTGGAACATCTGGGAACAAAATTTGTACTTGAAAGTTGTACATTGTTAAACCATAATTTCAAAATTTTTTCTTCAAACAAAGGAGTATCTCCCTCTGCATAACTCTGTCCTTAGCTTGGTTTTGGCTTTTCATTTAGATCTCTTTGGTTATTTGTTCTCTATTAGATTTAATAAATATTTTATCAATGGTCTTTGATATGATTTGCACTGAATAGACATAAGTTTTCAAAATGGTCATATGCAGAAACTAAATTTACAGTTACTTCAGTATTAATAATAATAATTTTCTTTATTTAAAGAGGGTAACTGAATTAGTTTACACTAATCTAACTTGAGGCCCTCATAAAACACAAAATAATAACATGATAATACAACAAAATACATACAATATATAAACAAATCATATCATAATAGAATTTTCAAAAAGATGTTTTAAACATTTGCTTTTAAATATGTTTATGTTCGTAACAGATTTAATGTTATTTGGCAACTTGTTCCACAGAGTTGGGCCACTATATGCGAAAGATAGTTTCATGCAGTTTGTTTTCTGTATTTAGATTGACTATTATGTTATTTATATTTACCCAAAGTAGGTTTTCTGGTTTTGTTTGATTTATATTGCATTAATAGTTTTTATCTTCTGTTCAAATACTATTTGTGTGTTTTATGCTCTTTAACTTCTTGTCATTTGGACAGACTAAACAATTTCAGTATTCATCTAATATGTTTCTTTTGGTATTGAACTGCAGATGTTCCATGAACAGGATTAACATTTAGATGTTTAACCAAATGCAAACAAATGTAAAATGGAAATACTGTATGTTAAACTATTTTTGGAAAATATCTGTACCTTAGGTAAACCAGTTGTTCCTGAAGTATAGAGGATATAGACAGGATCAGTGGCTGAGACAGGGACACAGTCTACAGGAGAAGCAGCAGACAATTCCATAGTATAGTCCACATCCAGTTTAGGTGTCATTGGTGCAAATTGAAACTGCAAAGTAAAATTTAGAAATTTATTTCTTAACTTTAGATTTCATACCATATTTAACAGAACATTATGATGTAAGTAATAACATTGTGTACTTGGTGATATTGGTACTTCTCAGATGATATCAACCAAAACTGGAAATTGTGACAACAAGGGATCCGTGAGCACCTGCTAGATAGAAATACCCCAGCTCTCAACTTCAGATTTTTGTGGCCTGCACACATGTACAGGTTTGAAAATGCATCTTTCAATATAGCACAAAATGCCTGAACATTTACAAAGATGGTAAAGTAGGAAGTAATATCCAGACAGATCTAAAAATGTCACCCACAATATGGCATGACTATACATAGCTTCTGACATAATTTCAAATTTGTATCATTTACCATTGCAGAGAAAAGCTCAATGAAAATTGTGACGGATGGACAGAATGGTTGAAGATTGACTAAGTTGGTAAACAGGAAGTCCTAACCCAACAGGTCTGAAAATGCATCCCACAATATGGCATGACTATACAAACCTTATGACAAAATTTCAGGTTTTATCATTTACCATTGCAGAGAAAAGCTCCACGAAAATTGTGGTGGATGGACGGAATGACTGAAAAGTGACTATAAGTCAGTAAACAGGAAGTAGTAATCTGACAGATCTGAAAATGTATCCCACATTATGGCATGGCTATACAAAGCTTCTGACAAAATCTCAAGTTTGTATCATTTATCTTTGCATAGAAAAGCTTGACAAAAGTTGTGGGGGACGGACTGACAGAATGACAGACAAGAGTAAAATGGTAAACCCCTGCTCCTTCGAAGCGGGGGTATAAATTTGCATATATTATGGAATGTTAGAAGAGGATACAGGCTGATTGATTGATTATAGTTTTATGACAAGTGAGCTATATCAGGCTAAGTAAAAATTAGCAATTCAAACACCGTACAAGAAGAAATAAATGAAGGTGGACTGGATAATTGAACCCTTGGAAAATAATCTTTTATCCCAAATTCCAGAGAAAATAAATATTAAAACTAGAAAAAATGTGAGCAAAGCTCACTAAAATACATAACCCCACTCCCCCCATTTGATTCAAGAAATAAAAATCAAGAAAAACTAGACATCGGAGAGATGGCAGCCATCTCTGTGGGCCTCGCTGTATAATATGTGCAAATTTAAGTGTGTGTGGACACAATACAGGTGTGGACACAGTACAAGTGTGGACACTTCACAAGTATGGACACCATCATATTATCAAGATATCAACATAATGTAAGCAATAATCTGACCTTGAAGATAAAGGTCAAGGTCAAAGGTCACAAATCATGGTTCATGACACATCGTCTTGAAGTGATCTATCTACATGCAAAATATCAAAAGCCTATCTCAAAAGACAAAAAAGATATAGCCAAGACACAACTTGTCAGTACGAAAGCAAAAATCTGCCCTTGACGACAAAAGTCAAGGTCAAAGGTCACCAATCATTGTTCATGACACATCATCTTGAAGTGATCTATCTACATGCAAAATATCAAAAGCCTATCTCAAAAGGCAAAAAAGTTATACAACGGACACGACTTGTCATCATAAAAGCAAAAATCTGACCTTGACGACAAAGGTCAAGGTCAAAGGTCGCCAATCATTGCTCATGACACATTGTCTTGAAGTGTTCTATATACATGCAAAATATCAAAAGCCTATCTCAAAAGACAAAAAAGTTATAGCCCGGACACCACTTGTCATTATAAAAGACAAAATCTGACCTTGACGACAAAGTTCAAGGTCAAAGGTCACCAATCATTGTTCATGACACATCGTCTTGAAGTGATCTATCTACAGGCAAAATATCAAAAGCCTATCTCAAAAGACAAAAAAGTTATAGCCCGGACACGACTTTGTTACAGACGGACGGACGGACGGACAGAGTGATTACTATAGGGCGTCAGCCACATAGTGGCGGGGCCCTAATGAAAAATCATATCATATCAAATTTTTAAATAGATGTTGCACAATGGCAATATATACTGAATATTCTGTGAAAGTTTCATAGAATTCCACTGAGTGGTTAAGGAGGAGTTGTCACCACAAAGTATGTACCCTTATGGTAGACGGATGGACGAACAAACAAAAGAATGGACACCATAATAACTATATATCACCCGCTAAAGCAAAAATGACAATACCATTTTACATTCTAATGTGAATGATGCTGTAGTTGTATTGAAATACCTACCCCTGGTCTGTTATAAATAATACATTTATTGGGCTTAAATTCAGCTAATTTCAAGGCTCCATCCAACATTGGTTTATAAGGCACTGATTTATTAGGTTCCACACCACAGTTAGCACTCACTATCACTTTAGGCTACAAAAAAGACATGTTTATTTATAATGATTTTCAATAGTATAATTGAAAATAAGATCATCATTTTCAGAATATAGATG
>MJUU01023322.1:17090-29646 GCA_002080025.1 Modiolus philippinarum
GAAGACATGAATTCACTTTGATAGCAATTTATTTAATTGACAACTTAACTTGGGCTTGGGACACTTGTTTTGACAACAGCTTGTCATATTGTTTTATTGTAATATCATCTATCCCATATGCACTCCTAATTGAGGCCGTGAAATATAATTAAAGGTGACACTTTACTCAAGTGCCAAGCGTGGGTAATACCTTTAATGGCCGCCAATCACGTGACTATCACCTGACACTGACCATTTAGTCACTTAAAAATCCTATTTTTTTACAAATTTTATTTAATAATTTCAGTTTATTCATTAAGCAAATGCTTTGAAATTCCTTATTTATTTCTTTTTTTAAATACAGGAAGTGACCTTCATTTATCTCCCTTTGAACAAGGAAGTAAACAAACCATTCATGTCTGGAACGATCTTTTTCAAATAAAACATGTGAAAAATATTTTATTGAATATTAAGGTAACAAACTGATAATATTAACAAAGAAAACGATGTTTGTACATCCTGAACAGTGTTGTTGAAATAATTATTGTAATTTCCTTTCAAATCAATCAACTTTGATTTTTTTCATCAGACGATTTTTGAAGATGGTCGAAAAATTGAAGATTTTGACTTTTCTGAAAAAATGAAAAGTGTCGAAAATTTTGGCCGTCATATAAATCGAGACAAGACGGTATAACCCGAGTCATTGAAGCATAAAATGTAGGTCAGAGAGACCCAAGTATCATCTGATGCAGCATCACTCTCAAAGATGCATCCCCTGACAAAAGATGATTGATGTGCCTCATGTAGTTTCTCAGATATGGACTTTAATGTAAACTTTGACCGGAGTCATTGGCGCATAAAATGTAGGTCAGAGTTACCAAAGTATCATCTGAAGCAGCATCACTCTCAAAGATGCAACCACTGACCAAAGATAATTGATGTGCAAATGTGTCTTTTCTCAGATATGAACCCTCAAGCAAACTTTAACCTGAGGTGGGACAAACATATGGATGGACAGCCCAGATGCTATATCCCTCCCAAACTCCATTTGGAGAGGGGATAATTATCAAGTCTATTTTGCAAGCTGTATTGAAAAAAATAGTCTGAAAAATTGTTTATTTTGGGATGACAAAATGACAGAATGTTGAACAAGGGTAAAAATATATATCCCCCCATTTGCCAAGTTTTAGCAGGGCCATTTGCAAACAGTGATTGCTAGCTTTTGTACTCAACAAATGAAAGTGCCAAATGTTAAATATCAGAGTTACAAAACTTACCCTTGGGCTTATACCAATCCTTTCACGTCTTCTCTGTCTTGCAGATCCATTTTGTTTTGGTAAATCCTCAAAGTCATCTGGATAATGACCCACATTATCAAAATCTAATGAAAACATAAAAGCTGGTCAGAAATTAATTATCAATAATGAAATAAAACTGTACGTCATACAGTATTCAGTCACAGAAATATGACAAAAACTGTTAAAAGTTTCTCTCCCTGCAGAGCTGAAAAACAGTTACTGAAAAAGTTTTATTGAATTGACTAACAATATTCTTTACAAGAAAAAGAATATATTATTTACAAAATTGATACACATTCAAATAATTCTTTTTTTAGAAATTTTAATGCATGAATTCGTTCTTTACTTTTTCACTGTTTACCGTAACTATTTTGCATTGTTATCATTTCTTCCATCACAACTCTAGGATTCAAATTTAATAGAAATATCAAATGACACCTGTTGTTAAATATAAATAGAGGCAACAGGAAGAGGGTGGGAATTATGTAACAGGCTACAGATTAGTTCCAATATTAAAATTAAAGCAGAAAATTAGATGGATCAAACAATATCTGTAAATGTTATAGAAATAAAAAAAAATATAAAGTCAAACACCAAGCAAACAGTTTTAAGAGTCTTATAATAAATTCAAGTTCAATCCAACATTTCAATGTGACTTGTTATAACTAGTCACATTTCAGTATTTAAATAGATTAGGTCAAAATGTCACATGGTTAGTTTTTCAGTATAAAGACATCAAGCCAACAGCAGTTTAGGAATCTTGTTATTGATCTTTGAGTAAACCTTTATATATATACCACAATACCAACTGTGTTTTAATAACAAATGATAAATCTGTTTATTACAATCATTTCTGGAGACAAAAATTAAAACAATATATGATTTTTGCATGAATGAATAATTATCAAATGCTATCCAAAATACCTATAGAAATACATGTAGGTAGATTTTGACCTTTCAAATATAAGCTTTGAAAAAGGAAAATAATATATTTTTGATAGATTTTGATGAAAACTGAAGACAAATACATAAGAGTAACAATTTGGAAATCAGTCACTTACTTTAATTTTTACTTTTTGGATATTATGAAAATGTGATTTTTTCCTCTTATCATATTTATATTTTTTTGAATATGCCGAATCAAAATAAAGTTTTATCTATCTATTAATAACCTCCCCTTAGTAAAACAAAATGAACATTTGATACACAATTAACTATACCAAATCTTTACATTGTAGCATAAAGGCATGCCAAACAAAATGGGTATTGCAATATATATATGAAATAAAATAACTTAGTAATTAAAACTTAGAACCAAACACAAAAAGCTCAAAGACAAGACATTTAGGGAATCTGAAAACAGAAGACATCTGCACTCCATACATACAGTGAACAGAACAAGCAGGTTTGTGTTAGAACTGTACCTCAGTTCATTTTACTGTATCTTAAGGAGGTTTGCTCCTCATGTTTTTGGATTTCTGTCAGATTTTCGGAATTCTCTAGTTTTATCCATTTAAAAGCATTATAATTTTTTGCCCATGGACCCCCTTAATTTCTCCCATAATTTCATTTTATACATCTTTATGAGCATTCTGTAAAAAATTTATTTAATTCTATTTATTCTGTCACATTCATTCATGGTCAAACCTTGCCAATGTTAATCCTATGATAAATCCGAGGAGTTCGGTTTCCCGCCAAATTTTCAATCACATATAACTCAAAAACCAGATCATCAACCTGTCATTTTTTTTCGCTTAAATTACTTCTTTTTTAAATTTGTAACAAAAAATCACATTTGCTTGAAATCCTATTTATTTTCATATGGAGTAGCGAACCCCCTTAAAGTCTGAATATAACTTACTGAAGATAAAACACAGGATTCCCCCTGCAGACATGCCTCCCCCATGGAATTTTACAAAAAGCAAACAGCAACTTCATCTAAAGTGAAGCCTATATGAATTATATAAAGTAAAAGCTGAAGTTAATTTGAATGTATTGTCTTTAATTTCTACATGATTTTTTGATACATTTAAAATGGTTATTCAATTCTCATGAGAATTTTGGATGAGATAGTATACATGCAAAGAAAAGTGATAGTTGTTTTGTTTCTTTGTTATTCATTATCTATTTTTGAATTGCCATGCTTCATACTAAAGCAGTTCTAGCTGAAAACCACCTAAGCCCAATGCAAAACACCAACACTTCTGAACTGTATAGTGAATTGAGGTACAGCCTAGCTGTTAGTGGCTGGTGATTGGTGAACACATAAACAAACCTATAAATGCACTGTTGGAATTCAGCATGGACTTTGGACTGAGTGTCAACTGTCGTCCGGTACCATAGTCTGTGGGAGAATTGTGCAGTGTTAGTCAACAATCAAAAGTCTATAGGAGATCATGTGTTACAACAATACTGATAATTTGTATTGCTTTGAAATTTTTAATTAATTATTCCAAAATAATTTCCAAATTTGAAATATAAAATAATCTTGATCTAAAATCTAAATAATCATGTAACAAAATAATCGACAGATTCCATGTTTTCTTTTTTTACTTGAAGACTTACATTTTGAAAATTTTATTTCAATCTGATCAAAAACCAAATTTAAAATTAAAAAAACTTTGCTTTACGTTTCAAACACATGATCCCAAAAGATGAGATAATAACTGACTATGATCTGAGAAGGAAGTACAATACTACTTGTAAAGGAATAAAAGAAAATACAAAAACTCTTAACATTTGAAAATATAATTCATTCTCACACCAAAAATCAGAGAAAGCTGAAAGGAAATGCAGGAAAATCTACAATACGTAATCAACATTAACAGATACAATATAATTAAATCTAAACTCAAATAAAAAAACATGTAAAAGCAAATGGCTTTAACTCTTAATTAAGGATAGGCATATTCAATATTGTATATTACACTAGTACATCATTTCAGAAAGCATAGGGAAAAACAAAATATATCATAATATGGTTGTGTAGCTACAGCTTTTTATAAATTTTATGGATTTCTATTCCAATGAGGTCATAAAATGGAACAAATAGAAATATTGCACAGTTACATATCAGTAGTCAAACCTTTTTTATTAGTTGCCAATTGAATATTTGATAAATGTTTATGCAAGCTCTTACATTCAATGACTTTGACACATTTTACATATCTCTCTGGTTTATTTAGACTACCAGACATATTGTACCCTGTATTGTCATTTGCATGAGAATTCATTTTCTTGCGTGGCAACGATGAGACTGGTAAGTTTGTCTGTCAGTTCTACACTATTTTTGCCAGAACAATGTATAATCAGAAACTAACAAAGGATATTTTTAGCCATTCAATAGGACCATCACATATCATAAGTATGCTGGACCCCAAGTTTTTAAGCATTGAGGATTGATAGGTCCGATGATTTTCACAATCTCTTCTGCACTAACAATATTTATCAATTTATGATATTATCTGTGCCCTGTGATTGGTTCATTTGACGTCATACAATGTTCTGTAAAAATGCTGTAAACCTGGTATTTCCTTAAATAGAACATGATGTCTTATATTTGGAAACATCAGGTTTACAACATATTTTATATGCTAATACATTGAATGTTATGTGCATATTAAAGGAAGAATAATGTAATAAAATAATAGACAATTACCGCATGGTTATTTGTACGTAATAAAACTCTCCATTTATTGATCAAGTGAACAGATAAACAACCTTGTCAAAAATTTATACAGTGGAACTCCCGAAAACCGGCCCCTCTAAATACCAGATTTCTCTATAAACCGAACGATATGGTTCGGTTTGGAATTTTTACCTATATAAATAATGTATAATTTCCTCTGAAAACCGGCCCCTCTGAATTCCGAATTCCGGCCATGTATATCGGTCCAAAACAAATATTTTCTTTAAAATTTCAATTCTGAAAACCAGACGACTTTTTTCGGGGAGAATAAAATTGACTAAATTTATTCAACATGTCACATATCTCTTGCCATCTTTATTGATGAATAACTGTTTTTGAACAGATTAGAAGACAATATTGATTGAAATTTTCAAGAATGCAGGAAAAATTACTGGAATAGTCTAATTTAAGCTTACACTGACCTTACAGATCATATGTTTCACCTCCGGTATTAGTTTTCGGATTGAATAGACCGGTTTTAGGAACCTCTTAAAACCGGCCGATTTCCTTGGTCCCGACAGAGGCCGGTTTTAGGAGGTTTCACTGTATATATAAGTTAAAATGACTTATAACTCAACCAAATTATATCTTGATATTTGCTAATCACGACACCAGGTTTGACTACTGATTCTGTTACCATGGAAATTACTACATGGTTTTATGTGATCATGGATGGGAAGATAATCATACACATATGACATGCACAGTGACATCTTCTATCAGGAGTGTGAACCCATTTGATACAGTGCTCGCAACCTGTATATAAAAACATGCAAAGTCAATGTTCATAGCTATTTTTTATATAAATCAGTTGTGTAGTAAAGCACCAATAAGTCAACACCAGGGATAACAAATGCCATTAAAATTGTACAACTTTACTTTTCCCTGTGTGTAAAAGGTGACATACATTTTGATTCATAGTCTTACATTTTGTGCATGTGTCTTTTTCTTCAAAAAAAACAACAAAAAAAACCAACCACTGACACACACAATATGTAACAAACCTGATCTAACTGATGATATCGGTGTATATAATTCTTGTTCTACAGGTTTTTTTCTCTTGACTAAAACACAATTCAAAGGCAAATATAAAGTACCCTTATTTCATTAGAAAACAAGAGTTTAGATTCAAGGCTTGAAAACCGTGTTATTCAAAAATAAAAATAACTAATCCAACATGGATTTTTTGTAAATTCTGACAGCATTTAATAGCTATTGTGTGGTTGTGAAGTATATAACAATATCATTTTGTCAAGAAATGTATGCCCCCCCCAGGACTTGCGGCTTACAAAATGATACCTAAAATAATACAATTTTTAAAGCTATTTTGGGGTATTTTTATTTCACATGCCAAAAAAGTGTGCCCTTTTTGTATTCAAAACAAAACAAAAATGCTGCAAGAAAATATCATATAAGAAGTATTTTAAAAACAAACAGATAGAACTTTATAAAACCTATTGTCTTGTTTTTATTCATTGACAAAAAAGCTTATTCTGCTATATATTTCAACATTAATAAGTTAAGTACAAACATTTATATACTAGGGTGCTATTTGATTTTGAACTTACTACTATCTTTCATATTTCTTAATTGATCTTCTTGATGCCGTAATAAAGCAGTCTGCTGGACTTCTAATGCTGAGTTAGAATTAGGAATTCCTGGATACATATTTTGTAAGGCTTGTCTAGATGGACCATGATCTGAATAAAATACAGAAATAGGAATAAATATTAACAGAGTACAATAGAATTAACTTTTGTATCTCAAACTAACATTTATATATGATGACTAATGTTTATATTACACTAATTTTGCCAAAGAATGGTGATCAATGACAAATATGGCAAGCAGCCACAAAATTTTATTTTTTTGTTTCTTCAATTGCTATATATCTATGGAAATTATTCCAAGAAAAATACAGGCCAGATGCTTTGAAATTTACTAATTTCTCTTCATTTGTCAAAATTAATTACTACACAAAATTTTAAGAAATTCAATTAAGCCAATCTTATTTAAGTGACAGTGTGGGGTACCCCTTAAGTTCAATTAGTCATCATATGGAAACACTTGTTACCATATTTCCTTGAGCTTGTGTACATAATATAATTGTTATTTTTCATGTAAAATACTGTATTGGATTCCCCTTTCATGCTTTTCATGCTGCTGTATTACTGGGTTGTTTGCGAGAAACATGGCACACATCTTCAAAAAATTGTTCTTTGTGTGTGAATTTCCCAGTATCATGAAGTAACAGAACAAAACCTGATAAAGCTGTGGTGACACAAAACAGGATTAAAACTACTAGATGCAGTGTTTTTAAGAAATTATTGCTACAAGTCTCATTTTTGTTTGGAAAAATTGATGGGTATTCCATGGAACACTTGTGTCACCTGCACTTTTAAAAGAGCCATTTTTGGCTCAGTTAACCTCTACAATCTGTAAAATCTAAATTTTAAGTATAGGTGTATGTCTGGATCAGGAGAAAAAACATATCTTGTAAATTTGTTTAGAATATGAATTATAATTTTGAAGGTCTTGCAGATAAACAAACCAAATTAACATATGGACTATTTTTGCTCAGTGAACCTCTAAAATCTGANTATGACTTACAGTTTTTAAGGAGTTCAAGATTAACCAATTGAATAAACTGAGAAAAGTGTTACGAAAATTTGTACCATAAACCATATTTGTTGAAAATATTCCAAGTCGGTAAACAGGAAGTAGATGTCAGACAGAAATGAATTAATTCGATAAGCACAATATGGAACCCCATACTTAAGCCGCATACACAATTTTAAGTGGCTGCTATTTGTAGTTGCTGTCAAAAGTGTTTGGAAAAAGTGGGCGGACAACGACAACAACGCCAATGACGACGCAAGACGACTAAAGTGATCCCTATATGTCACGCCACACTACGTGAGCAGGCAACACAAAAATACAACAATGAAAACATTATCTAAAATCACATTCCAAGAAATCTTGTATCAAAGACCAGTTTTATACAGAATCATTTATTTTAAAGAGTTTAGTACTAATTTACTTTTGTATTGCACAGTTTGTTATTGGTCACAAAATTGAAGTACTGACAGACTATAAAGCCATATTTATTTTTATCAATTATGGAAGAAAATTAACTTACTTTGATATTTCAGTTCATTAAAATCTTTCAGGGTCTTAGCATTAGGGGTATCACTTGGTCTCTGTGGTACTGTAGCATGTCCTTGTTTAGCTCTCTCAAATACATCAATACCTGTATCTCTTCTACAATACATATCATTGATATTGTACCGGTAATCCAATCATTGTCTAATGCATAGAAAATTTTTTATCGGTAATTTGTACCCGTTTCCTTTGATCTCACGGAGCAATATTTTTCAGTATTTGCTACTGCCCAAATACAAAAAAATATTGGCAAAAAGTATCTTAGGCCATGCCTACTTTGTCAATCAGAATCAATTAAACAAGGAAATACACATCTATAGAAACTCTTACCGGATCTTACAAATTCTTTTACTAATCAATACTAGTCAATTTCACGTTTTGTTAAAAATTAACATTCATTTTCAAAATGTGTCCTATTAAATGATTTAGTTAATTACCAATAAAAAGAATAATAGAAGTTTTGTTTTAGATACAAGAAATATTGACTCCAATAATGGACTCGCCCACAAGGGGCTCGTCCATTATTGCTCGCCCACAAGGGGCTCGTCCATCATTGCTCGCCAATATTTCTTGTATCAAAAACAAAACTTCCATTATTCTATATATATTCAACAAGTTTTAAGTTTAATTCGAGGCAGTTGAAACAACGACTTCATTGAATTTTATCGAAATTGAAATACAGTTGAACTTCGATGGCTTGAATTGCAAGAATTTGAACACCACAGATGTCTGGAACCCTTTTTCTGGACAATATTGTTCCATTTAAACATTGTTCTGATAGCTTGGACATCCCTCTAGCTAAAACTGTTTTGTTTTCATCTCCCTAACCTGTTTGAGCCATTGAAGTTTGACTGTACATAAAATCATATCTTACTAACTGATAAAGATTTACATCATAACACATTTGTGTGTTTATGTAATAAAGATTTCCATCATTACACTTTTGTGTGTTTTTGTAATAGTTTAATGTGTTGTTGATACATGTTTGCTCTGTTTTTCATCTAAAAGTACATTATTAATGTTGACTTCATAAGGCTTCATAAAAACTTACGGTCCAGGTCTCTGTACTACTCTGGGATCAAATATGTCTGGTTCCTTCTGTAAATATAATCAAATATCACCAAATAGTATCCATTGCACAATAAACTCACAAAAAAATAGGTACAATCAAGCTTAGGCCACCCTAAATAAATTCTATGTTTTTAACGTCAACCTAAAACCTTGAAACATATGGGGGGGGGGTGGAGAGAAATGAAAAAAACAAACAAAAAAAATCAAACAAAAACTTACAACTATCTTTTACAAATTTTAGTGAGTATATTAGCTTGAGAAAAGATTTCACACATTCATTTTGAAATTTTCATCCATTTCAGACCGGGCTGCTAAATTAATGACCAATCTTGCCCACAACCCAGAAATTTCAGAAAAATATGAAGTTTTTGTTGTTTTTTTTTAATTTCCGAAAAAATTCCAATAACCTTCGTATGGGAGTGACATTAAACATATAATTAATTTAGGATGGCCTAATGCTAAATTTGAATAACCAATAAATTAAAAGGTCATATTCCAGTCATTTTCCCTGGCCAAGGTTTACAATCTGCTCCTCTGCCCTTCACCCTAGGCAGATCTAACTACATTTTTGCAGACACAAGTTTCAAATTATCTCCCTTTCAAGTAAGAGTTTCAGTATGATTTATTGTAAAACAATTTTGGACCCAAATTGATGTCTCGCCCGTCCCTGCTTGATTGCAAAATTGATGTGAAAACTCAAACTGCCTAAATCAGAAAACTTAACATGTTCACTAGACTGTGAAATTAGATTAACTGACAAAAGCAATATAGCAGACTGTCACATATCACCCAAAACCAAATTCCAAATATTAATGACCTACCACTGATAGATACTGAAAAACCAAACATGCTCACTAGACCATAAAAATGAGGTCAAGGGCTAAAGCCAAATAGCAGGCTGTCATCTTCCGTCTAAGACAAACCCACATGCCAAATATTATTAAACTTACATTAATAGATACTAGAAAACTTAACATGATCACTTGACCATGAAATTGAGGTCACAGACAAAAGCCATATAGCAGACTGTCATGTACTATGCAAGACTAACATATAAACCAAATATCATTGACCTACCACTTATAGTTACTGAGAAAATGACCTAATCACAAAAACTTAACATGCTCACTAGACCGTGAAATTGAGGTCAAGGACAAAAGCTATATGACAGACTGTCATGAACTACCTAAGACCAACCTTTATACCATATATCATTGACCTACCACTTATAGTTACTGAGAAACTAAACTAAGCACAAAAAACTTAACATGTTCATTGGACAATGAAATTGAGGTAACAGACAAAAGCCATATAGCAGACTCCAATGTACTACTCAAAACCAACCTATCTACCAAATATCATTCACCTAACACTTATAGTTACTGAGAAACTGACCTAATCACAAAAACTTAACATGCTCATTAGACCATGAAATTGAGGTCAAGGACAAAAGCTATATGACATACTGTCATGTACTACCCAAGACCAACTTACATACCAAATACCATTGACCTACCACTTATAGTTACTGAGAAACTAAACTAAGCACAAAAACTTAACATGTTCATTGGACCGTGAAATTGAGGTCACAGACAAAAGCCATTTAGCAGACTGACATGTACTACTCAATACAAACCTATATACCAAATATCATTGACCTACTACTTATAGTTACCCAGAAAGTGACCTAATCACAAAAACTTAAGATGAAAGTTTACGCTGTCGCCGTCATACTTTGTACGCATATGTCTCGCTTTCTGCGACTTTCGTCGCGGGCGAGATAATTAAAGATTATTTATGACATCTTATTATGTGCCAATTCCAAAATAATTAACTCAAGGCAATTAAACCCTCAAAGGTAAACAAACCTGGGAATTTTGCAAAATTCAAAAATCAATACACACCAAATTTCAAGTTTCATTGTCACGCTATAACTTTGGAGACAGGATATGTCTTCCCTGCCCAATGCATTCCTTTAATTTGCACATTGATCTACTGCAGCAGCCATAGAAATAAAATGAAATTCTTTAACTGTTTTTACAATTTCCTTGGAAACTAGAGCTGTCGCCAAATGGCAACCAATTATGCCCCCGCTCATTGAACCCTGAATCAATATGGTAAGTGCAAATTTAAGCCTGTGTTGACACAGTACAAGTATGGACACAATGATATGCCTCCCCTTTTTCCAAAATATATAAAAGGAATGTTCTTAGCCCAAAAATCAATTCTATGGGTGCTAGGCAATCTTCCTGTAAAGTTTCATCCATTTTGAGGCACTTTGAATTTTCCTGCCTTTTTCCAGTTTCCATAGCAACGGCAGCCATTTTGAAAATTCCGAGACCCCAAATCATTTCTATAGGTGCTAGACATCCTTCTTGTAAAGTTTCATCAAATTTGAAGCACTTTTAATTTTCCCGCCTTTTTTCAGTTTCCATGGCAACTGTGGCCATTTTGAATATTCCAAAAGATATGCGTGTGCACATCTGCTTCTTGTAAGTTAGATTCCTTTGTAGTAGTTGGAATTTGTTTGCAAACTTTCTAAAACTAGAGCTGTCGGCAAAGCCAGACTAATACCCCCCGCAACTGCATTTGAGTACCAAGGCATGTCATTTTGAAATTTGACCATCAGCCACATGGTAATTGGAACGTAAATCTAACAGAAATAATCCTTGTCAGGACTGAAATTACAGGTTTTATTCCAATCAGTTCATATCTGGTACTTCATTTAAAGGGTAATACATTAAATAATATATAATTCGGTGGATACAAAGCTGATTTAACCAAGCTTTCGGCACAAAATGTGCAAGGATTTACTATCATTAAGGTCAAAGTCAAGGTCACAGTGACCTAAATTTTGTACGCGACACATCGTCTTCCCATGATGCATCCACACACCAAGTTTGATAATCCTAGGTGCTACGGTACAAAAGTTCTGATGCGGACACGGTTTTACTTTCATAAAGGTCAAAGGTCAAAGTCAAGGTCACAGTGACCTCAATTTGGTACGAGACACATCGTCTTCCCATGATGCATCCACACACCAAGTTTGATAATCCTAGGTGCTACGGTACAATAGTTCTGCTCCGGACACGATTTTATTATCATAAAGGTCAAAGGTCAAAGTCAAGGTCACAGTGACCTTAATTTGGTATGCGAAACATCGTCTTCCCATGATGCATCCACACACCAAGTTTGATAATCCTAGGTGCTATGGAACAATAGTTCTGCTCCGGACACGGTTTTATTATCATAAAGGTCAAAGGTCAAAGTCAAGGTCACAGTGACCTAAATTTGGTATGTGACACATCATCTTCCCATGATGCATCCACACACCAAGTTTGATAATCCTAGGTGCTAC
>MJUU01023322.1:34766-55537 GCA_002080025.1 Modiolus philippinarum
GAATATTATAAAGCAAAGGATAAACCAATGGGAGTTAAAAGTGCATGTAAACAATGTCTTAAACTTATAAAACATTTACATTATATTAAACATAAAGAAAAATATAAACAATCTTATCAAGAATTTATACTTAGGAATCCTAATTATCGACGTGAATATTACTTAATTAAAAATTGTTTAATGAAGTTTATAATTCTATTATAAAAAATTATAAAGCATGGGAAGAAGAACATCAGGGAAAAGAATCTGGTTTAATATTTTATGAAATAGAAAACACAAAAGTAAAAGTTGTTAGAGTAAAAAGTTTAAATGGATCTTCTTATTTTGATTTAGGAATAAATTTTACTAGTTTATTAAATATAAAAAACGATGATAACTACTGTTTTGCTTATAGTGTAATTGCAGGAATACTATATCAATTAAAAGATTATCCAACGTGGAAAGAAAAATATTCTGATACATTTAAAAAAATGAATAAAAACCCCGCAAGAGCATCAATTTATAAACCTTTTTTAGAATGTATTAATATTGAAAATATTGAATTTCCAATGAGTATAAATTCAATTAAAAAATTTGAAGAACAAAATGAAAATATAACTATAAATGTTTTTGGAATTGAAAAAGAATTATATGATCCAGAAGATCCTAATTTTAATAAAAAAACTCAAGAAAAAAATTTACGAAATATATATCGCCTGTATAGAAGTGAATTTGGAAATAGAGAATATGTTATAGACCTATTATATGTTAGTTTAGATGATAAAAAACATTATTGTTTAATAAAAATTTTTAATGCTTATCTTAATCATAATAATAATCAAAGATATCATTGTAGAAATTGTATTACTGCTTCGTATACAACCGAAAATGCTCTAGAAAAACATATAAAAGATTGTAACAAAAATAAACCTTTTAAATGGAATATGTCAAAAGAAGGAAGTACGTGTAAATTTAAAAATCCTCATTATAAAATAAAATTACCTTTTGTTGCATATGCCGATTTTGAAGCAATTAATATAAAGTTAAGTTTTTTAGATTCTGATCAACGAAAAGAAATTAATGAATTAAGAATAAAATTTAAATCTCGTGAAATTAATACAAAAATAAAAAATATGTTTATTAATGTATTAATGTTAGAAAAAGAATTAACAGAAAAAAGAGCAAAAGAAATTTTTCAAAAATATATTAATAATAAAATAAATCATGAAAAAACAAAAAAAATATTAAATAAAATTAAAGAAGAATGTTTTGAAGAATATTATTTTAATAAAATCGATAAAATTTTTGATAAGTGGATTGAAGATGGAAAACATATAGAAATAAGTGAAGATGAAATAAAAAAATATTGTGAAATGAAAAATCTTAAAAGAGAAAATATTAATTTAAGTCTCTTAAATTTAAGAAATAAAATAAAAAAAGAAAATATCAAATTATCTTTTAAAGAAAATACAATTAATTTATGTTTTCAAAAAGTAGTTTCTTTTAATTTTCAAATAGTTTCTCAACACCAAGATATTATACCAAATAAAAATATTAATCACGCACCTAGTGAAAATGCTGAAGAAGAATTTATAAAATTATGTTTATATTATAAAGATAAAATTAAATGGCTATATCGAAACGCAGAAAAGAAATTTAAAATATCAAAAGAAGAAAAAAAAAGAATTATATAATCGTTCTGATAAATGTTATATGTGTGAAAAGAAATTAGACAAAGAAGAAAAAATAATTGAACATAATCATTTAACAGGAATATTTAGAGGAATATCATGTTCTAAATGTAATAGTTTAGAAGCTAGAGATTCTAAACAATTACCAATCTTTTTTCATAATGGAAGTGGATATGACTTTCATTTTTTTTCTGAAGAATTATTAAAACAAAAAAGAGGATATGAACAATTAAAAGTATTACCAAAAGACAGTGAAAATTATATATCAATAACATTAAAGGATAAATACTTTAGTTTAGTTTTTAAAGATAGTATGAGATTTTTACAATCTAGTTTAGAAAAATTATCAAAAACATTAGATGATAATCAATATATAATACTTAAAAAAGAATTATTTAATCATGTTAGAAATCAATTACATGAAAATTATAATAATAAATTTAGTGAAGAAATAAAATTTTTTAACGATGATTTTTTTAAAGAAAATTGTAGTAACTTTTCAATAGAAAAACTAATAGAGTATTTTACAGAAATTTTAATTAATGATTTAAAATATCATGAATTTAATAAAGATGAAAATAAATGGGAAAGAAGTTTTAAAGGTGTATTTCCATATGAATATTTTGATTCTATAAAAAAATCAAAAGAAGAAATATTTCCAGATAAAAAAAGAATTTTATTCTACATTAAAACAAAAAGATATATCAGAAGAAGAATATGAACATGGAAAAAAAATATTTGAAAAATATTGTAAAATATTTAAAGATTACTTATTACTTTATCAAAAACTAGACGTGTTAATTTTAGCTGACGTATTTGAAAATTTTAGAGATTTATGTTTAGATAAATTTAAAATAGACCCAGCATATTGTTATTCTGCTCCGGGATTAACGTGGGAATGCGGATTAAAATAGAACTAGAATTATTAACTGATATGGATATGAAATTAATGTTTGAAGAAGGAATTAGAGGTGGTTTTTCTGGAGTATTAGGAAAAAGATATGTCGAAGCAATAAATAAGTATACAACAAATGAACCTATTACTAATCCAAATTATCTTATAGATATAGATGCAAATAATTTATATGGTTATGGAATGTCAGAAAAACTTCCTTATAAAAATTTTAAATGGAAAGAAATTACAACACAAGATATAAACTATTATTTAGAACAATGTAATGAAGAAAAGGGAATGGTTTTTAAAGTTGATTTAGCATATAATAATAAAGAAATAAAAAAAAAATTAAGAAAATTTCCTCCTATGCCAGTTTCAAGAACAATAAATGAAGAAGAAATTTCAGATTATTCAAGAAATTTTTTAAAACAAAATAATCTTAAATTAGGAAATGTTAAAAAATTAATTTTAGATCTTTATGATAAAAAAGAATATGTTGTACATTATGATATTTTAAAATATTATATTTCTTTAGGAATAAAAGTTAAAAAATTCATAGTATAATATCATTTAATCATAAAGCATGGTTAAAATCATATATTGATTTCAATACAAGTATGAGAGCTAAAGCAAAAAATGATTTTGAAAAGGATTTTTGGAAACTAATGAACAATTCATTTTATGGAAAAACATTAGAAAATATTTCAAATAGATGTATTGTAGAGTTAGCATTTACACCTGAAGATCTTAAAAGATATGCTTCACGAGATACTCTAAAAGATATTATAGATTTTAATGAAAATTTTAAAGCAGTATTATTAAATTATAAATCAATGTATTTTAATAAACCTATATATTTAGGAATGTGTATTTTAGATTATTCAAAGTTATTAATGTATAAATTTTATTATGATATAATAGAAAAATATTTTCCAAATAATGAAATTCTTTATTCTGATACGGACGCGTTTGTTCTAAACATACATACAGAAGATCTTTATGAAGATTTAAATAAAATAAAAGAAGATCATTTAGATACTTCAAATTATCCTGAAAATCATCCACTTTTTTCAAAAAAAAATAAAAAAGTAATTGGTAAATTTAAAGATGAATTAGGCGGGAAAATTATGACAAAATTTATTGGAATAAGAAGTAAAATGTATGGATTTGAATATATAAAAAATTCAGAAGATTCTAAACCAGAATTTAAATGTACAGCAAAAGGAGTACAAAAAGAAGTTAAAAAAAATAAATTTACTTTTGAGACATATGAAAAATGTTTAAAAGAAAAAATAATAATCAATGAACAATTATTTCATCTAGTACATAAAAAACATAAAATTTTTGTAATTCAAACTGATAAAATTGCATTATCTCCGTTTGATGATAAAAGATATATTTTAGATGATGGAATAAATACTCAACCTTATGGAATTTAAGCTTGGGGTACCCTTTATTTTATTTTAATTTCCAAGCAACTAAACCAGTCAATGCCATACCACCAACAACAAATACAATTTCTCTTTTTTTCTGATCTTCTGACGGAGTATAAAAATCACTTAATTTTGGTTTAAGATCNCAAACACCGATATTGTTAGGAAACTACCCCGGTTATGCATAACCGTTTCTAAATATAGCATTGAGAAAAAGTCACTCCTAATACGGAATATATATATAGAAAGTTATCCCAGTCACAGATTGAGAAAATACACGGTTATGCATAACCGTTTCTAAATATATCATTGAGAAAAAGTCAATCCTTATACGGAATATAGCTGGTAGTCAACACATAATCCTTAACAACGGTGACACTAAAGTAGCGCCGTTACCAAGTCCGATACATAATGTTTGTATATAGTCGATATGCAATAGATATATTCCAATTAATTGAGGCATTTCTTCTTTATAATATTCGGTAATAATAACAGACTGTTCCGTTGACCACATCCATACAATACACTAATTCTGCATTTCTTAAATAATCCAACAATTTAGATGAATTTTCTATTTCTTTTTCAAGACTAAATGACGATGACATCATCTAAGTTATAACGTGTAAACATTCTCTTGACAACCAGGTAAATATTTCCAATGATCGATTTAGTGTATTTAAAACTCATGTCCTATTGAATAGCACTTCACAAATGTAAAAAGCAATTTAAGTTGTAGTCGTATTGATCCGTTTTATTACTATAATACCAACAAACTATGTATTTCTCGAGGTTGGGGCGCACTGGGGAAATTTTTTTCATTTGTGTTTTAGAAATTTTATTCGCTGAACTTCCGGAATTTTTTTTTGGGAGAGGGGGGGCCAAAATTTTTTATCACTTTTTCTGTGTAACTATTTTCTCCTTCAGGATGTTTTTTTTTTAAACACAATAGTAATATGTTATATTATCCACCTCCACTACCGACTATTTTTGAGGTACGAAAAAATAGTCGGTGGGGGAGGTGGGTAATATAACATATTACTTGCGGGATGAATAAATACACAACTCATCTTTTGGATAGGATGTAAACTCATGTCCACGTGTTGGAAGAAATGCCACCTTTCCTGCACGTTAAAGAACCCTTGAAGCAAGCTCTTTTTTGAGTGGTCCGTAGGTGATCGGCTACAAGGCTAAATTCTCCGCCCTTTTCGATTTCACCCTACTTTTTCAGTGGCAGTCAGAATTTCCCGTCCCATGGCCCTTTCCATACCCCAAAGTGATTAATTATTAACAAACTTGTTCTCGTCTTGATATAGCTGAAATATTGCTGAGAAGACGTTAAACAATATTCAATCAATCAATCAACCATACAATAAATGGCTTTATTATAATAGATGTATGCTTTTAACTAAGATTTGCCATCTTGGATTAATGACTGGTAGCAAAATGACAACTATTGTTATAGCTGCATCATCCAGTCAAACCTGTACAATATTGTTAAATTTAACAAGACAATAGATCTTCTTTCATCAAGAAAGAAACCCCAAGTGTCCTTACATGAAATTAACCCACACTGTTCCCATGTTAAACTAAGGTAAACATCTGAGCCTTTTCTGTTCAATTTTTGAACATGAAATATCTTGAAAACAAGGTCCATATCCTATCAATAATTTAAGCTTATTTTGTTAGTATCAACATTAAATGATCAATTTTCTAAAGTTCACTGTATATCCTTGAGAAGAAAAGATCCCTTAATATATATATCCCTTAAGGAGAACAGAAATATACATTGTGTAATATGTAACATTTGCAACATTTTATGTTTCTGTCCCCCAACAAATATGCTATAAGAAAATAAAATGGCAAATAAATTCACATTTTGTAACCTTGTAGATACTACACAGCTTACATCTGTAACCTACCTTGGGTTCATCTGTCTTGCTTCTTAGTGAGGGCACGGGCGGAGAACTGCCTCGTGCATCAGATGTCTGTTCCAATATAAAAGGATTGTATATACAAGCCATGCTTATTAATTGCATCTACATCCATATGAAATACTAGCTCATCCAGAAATTACAATTTTAAGATATTGTCTAATACAAATGTACAAGTTTTAGAAAATAATGTCTAAATAATTTCTTATTTTTACTGTAATTTCTGTTCAAGCATAAAATTAATTGGTAAAATTTACAAATACATGTAACTAACATTAATCATGCATCTAAAATTTAAACATAAAACTGGGTCAAATGAGGTAGAGTATCTAACTGTATGAATAATTTTACTACAGAATATGGGTGTCTTTTTCAATGAAATTCTACAGGTACATTATATATTTATCTAGATATGTCAGACAGTTAACCGCTAGAAGCAGGCTTTGAGACATGGAAAGAAACATTTAGAAAATAATTCTAAATTGCATTGTGAGCTTAATATACAAAGTTACAGTTCAAAAATCTGAGTTTACATAGGGAAGCACTTTAAAATGAGCTAGGTACATGTTGTAAATGGTAAAATAAAAACACATTTATGGAACTCAAAATACAAAATTTCATTTCAATTCTATTGTAATTATGTTCAGAATTTAATTTTTGCAATTTATTTGTCACAGTATAAATTAACTGTTGAATATTTATCCCTACAGCACATCTCTCACAGTTACTGTTTCATCTTTGTAAAAAAAAATTACAGAACATACATTCACATGCTGTTTAACATCACATGCTGTTAACATTTATCCCAAAACAATCTACTATGAATATGGTCATATTTCAATTCCTATTCCTACATCAATTTTTTCTCTTCCTATTTATAACAAGCATGCAAAGGCAGCTTTTCTTTTCACTTGACCAACAGTTGAAACTGGTACTTTTCAGGTGTGGCCATTTTACTTTTGATTTACAAACTAATGGACAAATCTCAGGTAAACTGAATGGTCACACCTGAGCAGCTGTAGATTTAAATGACCACGTATTGTTGTTAATCTGTTGAAAAGAATATTCATTGACAATGTTTTTGAAATGGGTAGAAGCTCTTTTTAATATTGATAGAGGAATAGGTGTTTCAGAATGCCCATGGTCACAGCGGATCCATCGTAACATGTAAATATCATGTGCCATTAACATCACGACATACATCAAGATATAACATGCAGTTATTATAGTAAATACCATGCATCCAACACCTCTGATTTTGTGTATTACATTCCTTCATTGCAATATTGATTAAAGTGTACTCAACTTGACTTAGAATATCTAAACGCAAAAGGTTCTAGAACATGAAAACTGTATTCCTTAGGAGGTTTACTATAACATTTTCATAGAATGACATTAAGAACAACAAAATGTATTGTGCTGTTCCATGTATATATATATTTCAACTTATTTTTCAGTTTGTGTTGAGGAAACTGAAGCAATTATGAAAATTCAAATATTTAAAAATATTTTATCATAAAAAATCCTTTTTTTCTTGTATAAAAATGTCAATTATGAATACAACTTAAAATCAAGGAAAAAACCTGATTTTTTTATTCACAAAAAAAAAATTAACAGCAAAAGATGTGAAATGATCCCATTAGTGCAGACCATCATTCCCCAAAACAATGCAAAACAATAACATCAAATTAGGTGCAGACCATCAAATTTCCTTTACCAATTCAACAAATTTCAATTACCGGGGTCTTGCTGGCTGGGGTTTTATTTCGTTTAACACTTTCTAACGTGACAGAACTAGTACGGAAATGATCATAGCCTTGTATATTTGTTTGATTGAAATCTTCCTGTAACTTTTTGGGAGAATCTGAGTTTCTACGTTTATCAGCCTGTTTCCTCTTTGACTCCTGTATGATAATAAGATAATAATACTGTTTCAGTAAATTTCTTTCATTTACTATAACAGTTTTCATTCATCTGTTAATGAACATCTACATTTCTATATATAGGTTATTTGCGATCCCCTATACACAGATATATTGGGCCTGAATTTATTCTTTTTTATTTATTTTTGTTTCATATGTAAAGCATGGTAAGTAAATACATCTTAAAAAAACATATAAAACTTAAATTGGATGTGTTTTACACAGCTCACACAGTGAAAGAACAAGTTTGAATATATCACTACAGATATTAGGACACATCGGCAGTATATACATGTATGAACACACTCAACATAGTGGGCTTGATATATTACCAGTAGAAATAAACATAGCAGACATTGAAAGATAATAGGAAGTATAACCAGCAAAAATGAACACAATTTATACAGTGAAACAATTACCAATAGATATTAACATAGTGGACAAAATGTCTGGACATATTAACAGAGGATATAAAAACAATGGCCATAGTGAAAGAACATGTTTAGATGTTTTACCAGTATAATGTATTATAAGAACATAGCTGAAGAACATGTTTGAACATATAACCAGTAGAAATTAATGCAATGGACATAGCTGTAGTACAAGATCATGTCTGGACATAATAGTGATAAAATATTCACTATTTTTATTGTTTTCACCTATCAGCATCTATAATATAGCATTTAGAAAGGTACGACTTGTTGACTATCCCTAATCCATGACCAGAAAAGACATGGATGTAGCATTGTTCGACATATACCAATGGATTCCGCTCAAACCGGTGCTATTATATAGGCCTTCTTGAACTTACTATGAGGTATGAGCAAAGCTCATTGTTGAAAGTCTCATGATGACTTCAAGATGAAGAACAACAATAAAAGCGTTGCTCCTTTGCTGAATTTTACCATGTATTTGTAGAGACTTTGTCTCATGTACATTTACTCCATATCCTTTCATTGTTTATTGGAAAATAAAGATATACTTCAAATAATTAAATAATTTACTATTCTCCAAGAGATTTAGACTTCAATAAAATAAAATATGAAATTTTTTTAATTGATATGATATTATGCAAGGCTAAAATTTTATGAAATTATGAATAATTCTATCATTGAGTGAAAAGAGACCAATCTGACAGGAATGCAAAAATGGTGAAAAAATATATAAAGATGAAAAAAATATAAAAACAAAACAAAAATGGAATTGGCTATAAATGAAATGAGGCATTAAACATGCAATGTATTGATAAAACTGTTAGTAATTGTATGACTTTTCCCTATAGGAACATTACCTTTCATGAGTTATTTATTCCTTTTTATCAGATACTTTACCAGATTATTTTTTTACAACAACTTATAATTAGATGCTTCAGGTACTACAAATATCCTCTCATTCAATGAACTGAATTGGTCAAAATCTCTTGCATTATATGTTTCAGGTATTTAGCTTTTCAAATTTTGAGTTGAATGTCCTATTTTCTGACCTCCCTTTACTTACCTTGTCCCACACCCTTGATAATTTGTAGTGGGAAAGTTTGATACAACCTAAAATGTGACACTCAAAAGTCACAATTAAATAATAAAGAATGATTACCGAAGGTTCTCCATTTTCTGTAGCCATTTTATTCCGGACTGCTGGGATAGGAGGTGAATTCCCTCTTTCGTCCTGTAATATAATAGACTATCTAATACCTCCTGTTTATGTGTAGAAATGGAATGATTAATCTTAATAATATGAAGTATGTCACTACAATACAACTGCACAAAAGTGTTGTGAAAACCTAATATGCTTCAACAGTCAAACTTCAATGGCTCTAACAAGCAAGGGACTGACGAAATAATTTTGAGCTAGATGGGAGCTTTCATGGTAGAATTATGTCTAAACTTGAACAAAGGCTGAAGACATCCATGGTGTTCCAGCTATTGCAGCTCAAAGCCATTAAAGTTCATCTAAAGTGTACAATCAAAACTAAGTCTATACTTGTGCAACCCAATATAAATAATTGTAACTTTATTAAGACTCCAAGTCTATACTTGTGCAACCAAATATAAATCATTGTAACTTTATTAAGACTCCAAAATGATTTTTTTTTTTACATTTGTTTGCAGTGTATATATATTCAATTCATAAAATTCACATCATGTTATTTCGAATATCTTCCTTTTCAAACTTTATCAATTACGTAAAAGTTATAAAATTTGATTGTTAGAAATTTCCAGAGATAATTAAGATGTGTGTGTATACATGTGAACATAATATGAATCAACCCATTTCTAAATGACCTTTTTTCTTCCGAATTCTTTTCAAATATTATGGTTTCAAAAAGATGTGGAATTCAAACCTCAAAATGTTTAACTTCATTTTCACAACCTTCATAGCAATCAGCTTAACTTGGGTGTAATTCTCCGTGTTAAACTGATTCTATTGTTAAGCCAATACACAATGATCAGAATGACGCCATAAGTATACTGAACAGTAAATCAAACATACCATTCTTGTGGATCAGTATACTTATCTGTGTCATTCTGATCATTATGTATTGGCTAAACAATGGGATCAGTTTTAAATGAAAAATTATATCCGAGTTTAGCTGATCGCTATAAAGGGTTTGATTTATAAAAGAAAATAAAAATAATCTGTAATATATGTAAGTAATTTCTACAGTGAATTTCAATCTATAGTGATACTGTAAATTCAAATATTTTGTGACAAGTGTGACTGTAAAAGCCACAAGTGTTTGTAAACTGTATAGAATAAGTTGAAACTAAAACTGACATTTCCTTTACTGTTTGCCCTCCTTGTCAGAGAGTATATATATATGTTATATGCTGACTAACTAATAAGTGAAATGATTGTAAAATACAGTTGTGCTACATCTTCAAACCAGCCCTGTGTTTTTAAATTTCACTTGATGAAACATGAGAAACAAGTTATGCTCTTGATAATGTCATTATATTGTGTATAAAATTCTACAAAATGATAAAATGTTGTATATTAAGATGAAATATTTCCGACAGTATCAACATATAAGGAATACCAACCTTTTGCCTTTCCAGTCTTTCTCTCTCCTGTTGTTCTTGTCTCTCTCTTGACTTGGCCTCGGCTTCCTCTTGTCTCTTCCTTTGTTCTTCTTTCTTTCTCTCTTCTGCTTGTTGTCTCATTTCTTCATTCTTCCTTCTAGCCTGTTGTTATAAGTTTATATGTTAACAATCAAAGCTATGATGTCCTTTATTCTAGCTATCTACTTACAAAGTAAATTGAGTTTTTCTTATTGTTTCTGCTTGTTATTAGTTTGTTGTCTAGAAATATTTACTCCATGACTCTCTTTTCAGATGTATTCAATATTTTGATAAATCTTTTAATTTTAATTCAACAAACATTTAAATGAATGGTTATAATAAACAATAATTAGCAATGATATAATCCAAGACTGTTTACAAAGGAATGTAAAACAAAAATTTTGACAAAAAACATAGAGTCAGATTTTCCTGAATAAGGTCATGTTTGATTACAAAGAAACTGAAACCGGATTTGTAAACCAAGATATTTGTTTATAGGAATCCAAAACTGGAATCCTGAAACCGTAAATCCTACTCAGTGAAAGGATTTTCCCCGGATTCAAGATGGCAGATAATGTTGGGGAAACTCTATCATAAGCGAATATATAACAAAATCAATTTGTTTTTAAAGAATAATGCAGATTATTGTTTCTTTAGGTTAAATCAAGCAACAGATAATAAATATTATTAATTTCCATTTTTAAGCATGAAATCCGGATTTAGTTTCAGCGTTTGATTTTGGGTATAAAATCCAGATTTAGTTTCAGCGTTTGATTTCAGCTGGAAGATTTTTAAGACCTGATTGTGAAACCGTATCCAGATTTGTTGTAATCAAACACGACCTATGGGATTAGTAACAAAATAAATCTGACTGGATGATAAATACCTCCTCCTCTTTCTCTCTTTTCTTTCTAATTTCTTCATCATATTCCTGTTGTATTCTAACTCTCTGTTCCTCCAACCTTCTGTTTTCCTTCTCTTCTTCTATCTTTTCCTTTTCTCGTTCCAATTGTGCCTGTCTCTTCTTTTCCTCAATCTAAATAAATGGTTCTGTTTTATATAATCAGAAATCAGAACTACAACTTAATTTTATAAAGTGTGAAAATATTTTTTTTTCATTTCCATAGCAAAAGGTTGGACAGTGGTGGACTTGGTCCATTCTCAAAACTCTCATTTTTGTTAAATCCAAACTTTTCCTTTCAAAACAATGTATAATCTCATGATGTACAGCACAAAGATACAGAATATCAACTTATTTTCATGTTTTTGTAAAATGTCCCAGTTTTGAAAGACTCAAAGTTTTTATAAAGGTCCTCCTTCCACTAATGAGTAATGTTCAGAAAAATCCACTTATTTGCTGTATAAAACACACAATTAAAAAATCCTATAAAAAGAAACGATACATAGTTGACTTACTTGATAGTAACTCCTGTAAAAAAAGCTTTTCATAAATTGTCTTTTAATCGTCATAAATCCTGAAATCAATCATAATTATGGAGCATTTAAGTTATTAGTAATGATGATAAAATATGGTGCTCTGATACAGGTTCAAAGCAGAGGTGAAATGATCTATAAATAAGTGGATTTAACTGAACTAATAAGCAATAAGGCAATGGGGCAACTATACTATTTGTTAAATATATATTTTACCGACTTACCTGTATAATATCACTGGATCACTCTTACTTTCCAAGACTTAATGTCTTGGTTTTGGTTCAAAATCAGGTATGAAGTTTGTTGTACTTTTTATATAAATCAATTTTACTTACAAATACATCTTTTTACAATGAAAATACCAAATTAAATACCTGTAAACGAAGGTCTTCTTTGTACTTATCAGCCTGTGTCTTTTCTGCATCAGTCTGTAATGTAAATTGTTTATACCATTAGAATAGCTATAAAAGTTCTATTGCATTTTTCTTCTGAGTCATAAGGATGTTAGTTGGCACTGGTATCTTGACTGATTTGTGCCATGAAAATGAAAAAGAAACAATGTATATATCTGGTTGTATTATTGCATTTGTTTCAAAAAGTATTCACTAAATCAAATGTTTCAGCAATAAATAAATTCAACAATCAATTTTTTTGTTGTAAAAATGCTCAAAAATGAAAGTCCTTACCACATGCACATCTTAAATAAGTATACAGAGGATCTGCAAATGAATGCAACAACTTCCTTGCAGTGAAACGTCAGAAAACAAAAGACTCTATGGGGCAGAATGATGGATGGCCAAATAGGGTCTGCAAGTCTTGTTTGATTTTGAAACTCCTGGGTACAAAAACTGTACCCTCAATTTGCATTCTGTATGACAATAGATGATCATGTGATGTTTCAAGCAAAACATTGAACAAAATAATCCTTGGATGGCATGTTTTATCTTGTAGGCTGTCAGTCCACTTGATATGTAAATGTTTGCAAAGCTTAGTGACCCTAACCTGCAAAATTACTGAACTATAAACCTAAATGTGAAAGCAGTACTCCAATCATTTTTTTAACTCTGTTAAGGTGGACTAATAACATGTATAACAAACTGAACCTGAATAATCTTGCCTATAACCTAAATAAATTTTAAATTTATTAACCTTTGGATTTCCAAAAAATCCATGCCCTCCTCGAGCATATGTGTTTTCTCCTTTGGCATTCTGTTGAACTGGTGGTGGTTTAAGTAAATCATCTTTTGGATCTGCTCTAAATCTTGGTGATTCTCTTGGAGGTGGGGTTCTGGATGAATCCTGGTTTTCATAATGCATTGATCTAAGATCAGCTGTAATCAAGAAATTCATTTTTCAATTTCTTTTGGCAGAATTCACAATTATTGTCTAAAGTAACAAATTCTGATCACCTCTACATAAATTACAAATTTTTATATTCAGTTTTGAATGGACAGGTATGATTTTATTATAAGAGACTATCTATGATATTTACCCACATAATTATGGATGAGAATTATGGATGTGAACATAAATTGCATGTTTTTGTAATTATTCTGATGACTGTTCTTGTGTGATGTTCTAGAAGTATATAATTATGTCACACACATATATTTTGCATATCACTCTGATATACCTATATTCAATTTTCTGCACAATTTAATAACTGTATCAGATATATCTATCGAGGGAATAAATTATGTAGAAACAATGCAACCTTTTGAATAACGTACTTTGAAAATGGTTGGTCTGCCATTAAAGAGGGGCTTTAAAACAAGGGGGCACTGTATATACAGTATACTAACAAATATACCCAAACCAATTTCTCTTGTGCTAATAGTTTTAAGAGAGGATATTTACAAACAAGACACAACCATGAACCATTGGTTCCACATTATCAGTATATAAATATCATAATGCCAAAAACATCATGGTTATTTAATTCATCTATAATACATGCAATCTATCCTTTTTTGTAGATTTAACGTGTTTCAAGTGAGACCTTATAACTATTGTAAATTGATAAATGATGAATGGGAAGGTGTGAAAAGTAGGCTTATCCTAGTGTGAATGGTCATTGTCCAGTCCCTATTCATCAGAATACAGAAGCTATTGATCAATTTAAATGGCCCTTTTTTTCTGTCAATTTGAATAAAACTTTTTAGTGCTAGCTACTAGTAAGAATTTTGGTATATGGCACTTTGAAACACTATGACATGGGTAGACATTATATATATAGCTATTTTGATTTTATGATGACAAATATGATAAATTTATAGACTAAGGTTTTAAATCATTCATGTTTTATGAAGTATACTTACTAATAGCATTGCCATAGTTATCTTTATTAGGAGCTCCACCTCCTGCACGACCAAATGGATTGTAATTACGTATTTCATCTTCCAGCTTTCTCTCATATCTGTCCGAGGACAGAAATACAGGAATTAATCAAAATACAAATGCATAATCTTTTCAACAAATTAAAAAAAAACAAAACAAATAAAGCTGCCAGGTTTATGTATGGAATAATATACGTCATTTCATATGACATGTCAACTTTCAAATATGCATTTACTAAGGTATTTAACACAATTTCTTTTTTTTATGTATATGATTTTTTAAGATATTTTCCATTTTTATCTCAAAAATGAAGTAATTTGTAAAGGTTCCAACTTATGAGATGAGTAAATTGCTTGATAAAACTTAACAAGTGTGAACATAAATTGATGTCTCGCCTGTCCCTACTTGGTTGCAAAATTGATGTGAAAACTCAAACTGACTAAATCAGAAAACTTAACATGTTGGCTACACTGTGAAATTAGGGTAAGTGACAAAAGCAATATAGCAGACTGTCATGAATCGCCTTAAACAAAAATGCCAAATATCAGTAACCCACTACTGATAGATACTGAAAAACCAAACATGTTTACGCCGCCGCCACCATACTTTGTATGCATATGTCTAGCTTTTCGCGCCTTTCGTTGCCGGCGAGACAAAAATTGAATTGATCTGGACTTAAATTGCAAACTTCAACCTGAGTTTCTCATGAAACAGGTCAAGTTGAATGAATTTTTGCCAGGAACCTTTTAACTTTAAAATTTAGAAATACTGTAAAAATATTATTCAACTAGCTGCTCTGGACTTTCCTGTGAATCTTAACCTGAATCACTCATGCATGCAGATCTGGACTTTCCTGTGAATCTTAACCTGAGTCACTCATGCATGAACTGTAAGTCAATTTGCATTTATATTTAAAAGAACCTCAGGTACTTTCCAAGATGTATCCATGGACAAAAAATATCTTTCAATGATACAAGGAATTTAACTTTGTGAGGATAAACAACCATTGAAACATTACATTTTGACAAGGAGATAAAAATATACAGTCACTTTTTTATTTTATTTTGAACAATTACCTTTCTTTTTCTTCTTGTGCTTTCTTATCTCTGTATCTTTTCTCTTGTATCTGAAAGGTATTAAATACTTATATCAATGACAGAATGCTGGAGAGATGCAATTGGAATAACATCTCAGTGCGGCTTGAAGCTTGCCTAAGTGACATCAGTGCATGGATGTGTATAAATATGTTGAAACTGAACAAAGACAAAACCGAGCTAATAATTTTCGCTCCAAAAAACAGAGTTTATGACATAACCGACTTCCATCTCAATTTCGGCGGAAACATAGTGCATGATGCCACATGTGTGAAAAATCTTGGTATATTTTTTGATAAATCACTGTCAAAGGATAAACAAGTTAGTGCTATTTCAAAGTCCTGTCATTACCAGATCAGAAATATTAGTCGTATCCGTCCTTACATCACGGAATCTGCCTGTAAGACACTTGTTTGTTCCTTAATTACTTCACGCTTAGATTATGGAAATGCACTTTTATATGGGATTCCAACAAACTTGATTCAAAGACTACAACAAATCCAAAACACTGCAGCTAGAATGATAACTTTGAAAAAGAAATGTGACCATGTAACTCCCGTCCTAGAATCATTACATTGGCTTCCTGTTTCATACAGATGTCAGTACAAACTTCTATTGTATGTTTTCAAACCATTAAAGCAGGAGGCACCGGCATATCTACAAGAACTATTGCAAATACACAAGCCACCAAGATCTTTGAGATCTGAAAACAAAATGCTTCTGGTAAATCCAACAGTACGAACTAAATCATTTGGAGAACACCGTTTCGATAGATCTGCTGCTGTTTTGTGGAACAATCTGCCATACGAAATGCGAACTACAGAAACCGTGTTTGGTTTTAAAAAGAAACTTAAAACATATCTTTTTAGACAAGCTTTTTCATGAGTTTTAAGGATATTATCAGATTTTTAGCTCTTATGTTTATATTTGAGTTTGCTTTTTATTATTCCTACAACTACATATTTTACTTTTTTTTAACTGAATTTTCATCCTGAGGAATATCACGTTTTAATTAATTTTATTTCTTTCAGATTTTTTTAGGATAGATGTCTGTTATAATTTGATACCAAATAAGTCATTTTATGCTTTTTGCTATTACTATCAAATTGTCATTGTATATAAATTTTTTTAAGCAATATTTGCATAGTAGTTATTTTTGCGGACAATTTTTATGTTTATAATTATCTTTTGTGTACATATGCATTTTTGTTGCTAGTTTTTATGTTGTAAAGTGCTCAGAGTAATGTTTAAGTTAGATGTAGCACTCTATAAATACTGTAATAATAATAATAATAATAATAATTATTCACAACCAGAGGCTCCCAGGAGCCTGTATCGCTCACCTGGCTTTCAATTGCCTTAATCAAGGAAACATTGTAAGTTATACAGTTGATCTTCAGTTTCTCAAACTTGTGTAGCTTGAACACCTCCAATATCTTGAACTGTTTTTAAAGTCTGATCATGNATACAATTCACTACATTATAGCACTTTAACATTACTAGTTGGATATTCATTCCTTCTAATATGTCTTATTTGCCTTAGTACCTTTACAGCTAGGTTATTTATAACCACTCCATACAAAGGTGGCTTCTTTTATAATGCATAAATATGTGTGCAAGCACAAAAATATGTGTACAAACCTGTCTTTCTAATTCCTGTTGATACTCTTTGGCATCTTGTCTTGATTTACTTCTACCATCATCTTCACCAGCAAAGTGGTACGGAGATATTCTGTCCCGACTTCTACTTCGGTTTCTTGTACTACAACAATGGATTGTTTTGTAAATAGTGGTCAAAAGTAAGAGATGACCCACAGAAGATTTATCAACCATGGCCAAGACCTACCAATAGTGTCATTTTTTTATGATACAACAAATGTACCAATGACTAAACCTCATTAATTAATATCTGATGTCATAATGATTAGTACACTTAACGGCTACAAATCTGATCATGCAGTATAGGATTTCAGAAAATAGTAAATGTACATACATGTCATGTTTTCAGAATGAGTAGGTGGAAGATTTTATGAGCTCAGGGGTATAGGGGCCATGTAGGCCCCATCCTGGTTCAGGGGCATAGTCCAGATTTGGTCGGGGCTAAGCCTCAAAAGCTGCTTGATTTTCAGCTTTTTAACCATAAAATTGTGGGGCAAATATTCGTCAGGAGTCATCCTCCATGATTTTTCGTACTGAAAACATTTGTTTGCCTCTGCATTTAACATTAGCCGATTACTTAACAACAATGTTACGAATGCCTTACTGATAAATACAACAAAATTTTGGAAAAGATGATAGACAAATGCAGAAATCCAGAAGTTAGAACATACAGCACAAAAGGCTTATTACACTCTCGTTTTTAGTACAAATTAAGCAAAAATCTTAAGACATGGCATGTATGAACAGCATTTTACATTCATATTTATCACTGATGCAAGAAATTCTTTGTCTTTTTCTCTCATTTTGCTGTGCTCAACTTGAAAAAAAAAGATAACATTTCTACACTTGTGAAAGATATACCAATCTTAAATATGATCTTATGCAAAAACCTGTAAATCTTACATGAAAATGGTACAGAGATATTCCATTTGCACATCTGTTTCTAGTACTATAATAAAATAATTAATGCGCCTTAACAAACAATTGTTTATCTGTTTAAACCAATGACCTTTTTTCATAAATTAAAACGATATCACAAGAAAAATTTGAAAACTGAAATCTTATTGATACATGTGAATATCATTAAAGACAATAAATTTGATCAGCTCTCAAGTATAGTAATCTATTTAGAACTAGATATAATAAATAAATCCTAACACTAGAATACTGACAAAGTCAGAAAGGGCCCGCCCCCTTGCGTGTCCCAAAACCTGATTGCAGACTTTCATGGAAATCATGTTACAATTTTGGGGAAAAAACATAGATAACAAAATCCTAAGTTATTGTAAATATAGTTTCTGTATATGGCTGTTTTGAAAACTTATGTCTCATCTGTTCAGATCAAATCAAAACATTGAAAAAATATATGATGGTCATTTAAAGTTCTATATCAAACGACAGAGGTAATTCTCAAAATATGAATTTTTTCATATTTAGACTAATTTTTTCCCCAAAAAATGTTTTATGATTCTCCTCAAAATCATACAGGACCTTCTTTTTATCAAGTCCAACACTGTGCATAAAACTTAAAAAAATCTGTGAAGGTCATTTCAAGTTTTCATACAACATAGAGCTTATTCTCAAAATATGCTGTTTTTCATATAAAAACTAAGTTTTTCCCCCAAAAATGCTTTCCGATTTTCCTCAAAAACAGAAGGAAGCCTCCTTTGGTCAAGACCAATTAACCTTGTGTATCTAAATCATATAAATTCCTGAAGGCAATCTTAATTTATTGTACGACATAGAGCTAACTCTCAAAATATGCACTTTTTTAAATAAAAACAAAGTTTTCCCTCAATATTGTTTTTCGAATTTTCCTCAAAAACAAAAGGGAGCTTCCTTTGGTCAAGTTCAACTTTGAGTATCAAAATCATTCAAATCCTTGAAGGCAATCTCAAGTTATCATACCACATAAGAGCTAATTCTCAAAATATGCACTTTTTCATATAAAAACGAAGTTTTTTTCCAAAAACGATTTTCCAATTTTCCTGAAAATAAAAAGGGAGCTTCCTTTGGTCAAGAACAACCTTGAGTATCAAAATCATTTAAATCCTTGAAGGCAATCTTAAGTTATCGTTCGACATAGAGCTAATTCTCAAAATATGCACTTTTTCATATAAAAACGAAGATTTTTACCAAAAATCATTTTTCAATTTTCCTCAAAAACGAAAGGGAGCTTCCTTTAGACAAGTTAAACTTTGAGTAAAAAAATCATAAAAATCTGTCAAAGCAATCTTGAGTTATCGTATGACATAGAAAATGCTGACGGATCATTCAAATCCTTGAAGGTAATCTTAAGTTATCGTACGACATAGAGCTAATTCTCAAAATATGCACTTTTTCATATAGTTTTTTCCCAAAAAATCATTTTTCGATTTTCCTCAAAAACGAAAGGGAGCTAGCTTCCTTTGGTCAAGAACAACCTTGAGTATCAAAATCATTCAAATCCTTGAAGGCAATCTTAAGTTATCGTACGACATAGAGCTAATTCTCAAAATATGCACTTTTTCATATAAAAACGAAGTTTTTTCCCAAAAATCATTTTTCGATTTTCCTCAAAAACAAAAGGGAGCTTCCTATGGTCAAGTTAAACTTTGAGTAAAAAAATCATAAACATCTGTCAAAGCAATCTTGAGTTATCATATGACATAGAAAATGCTGACGGACAGACAGACAGACAGACAGACGGATGGACAGGCTGATTACTATAGGGCGCAAACATTTCATGGCGGGGCCCTAATTATTATGTGTTAATCTAAGAATGAAAAAAGAAATGGATGTATCACTCATAAATTGCTTACTTGTCTTCAAAAGAAACCCTCGGTGGTGATGCACGATCTCTATAACCTCCATCATCTAGACGATTTAAAGGTATTTCAGGTCCTCCATACCCTATACAATGTAAAAAGAAGTATATTCAATCCTGACATTGTTGGATTTTATTTTCTACACACCTCATAATCTGCATAACTTTCGTAAGTTTGGGGTAATTGTTATTGAATACATCCTTGTATGCTTTTGGTAAAGCTAACTTGTCATATGTTTTTGGAATTATAGGTTGGAAATTTAGAAATAGTCAGTTGACATGCTTTATGAATTTACTTTAAGTCAAATATTGTTAGATATCCTGAAATTATTAAAGCTAGTTATTCTTTAATTTCTGCAGACAATCATAAATCTTTGGTATCAACAAAATTGTATACAGTTTCTTCAGAAATAACACTAACACATGCCTCAATAAAATGTATCAAAAATAATTACACAAGTGTAGATAGCATATATCCATGATGAAAAGCAGTACAATTTCAGTTTCTCAAGCAAAACATTGATATGCAAC
>MJUU01023322.1:76975-96590 GCA_002080025.1 Modiolus philippinarum
ACCAAAATCAAAATCCTTACCACATGCACATCTTCAATATAGGTACAAATGATCTGCAAAATAAAAACTTCCTAGCATCAAAACTGTAGGAGTTACGCGGACAAACTATGTACCCTCTATCACAAATACACTAAAAAATGACTAAGTTCAACAATGTATATTTTTGACAAAAATTAACCAAAATGAAAATCCTTACTGCATGCACATCTTTAATATAGGTACAAATGATCTGCAAAATAAAAACTTCCTAGCATTAAAACTGTAGGAGGAGTTGCGCGGACAAACTATGTACCCTCTATGAAAAATCACCAAAAATGACTAAGTTCAACAATGTATATTTTTGACAAGAATGCACCAAAATCAAAATCCTTATCACATGCACATCTTCAATATATGTACAAATGATCTGCAAAATAAAAATTTCTAGCATAAAAACTGTAGGAGGAGTTGCGCGGACAAACCATGTACCCCCCTTGGACGGACGGACGGACGGACGAGGGTAAAACAATATGCCCCCCGACTTATCGTTGCGGGGGCATAAAAACATTTCTATGGGTGCTAGGCAACCTTCCTGTAAAGTTTCATCCAATTTGGGGCACTTCTAATTTTTAACCTTTTTTCAGTTTCCATGGCAATGGCAGCCATTTTGAAAATTCTGAGCCCAACAATCATTTGTATGGATGTTAGGCAACCTTTCAGTACAGTTTCATCCAATATGAGGCACTTCCAATTTCCCCACCCTTTTTCAGTTCCCACAGCAGCGGTGGCCATTTTGAGACTTCCAAAAGATGAGTGTGTGTACATCTACTAATTGTAAGTTAGATTCCTTTGATGTTGCTGAAATTTGCTTGCAAAGTTTCTGAAAAACATCAAGTGTTGTGTCTTTATTTGTACGGATGAAGGAATGAACGGACAGACAGGGGTAAAACAATATGCCTCCTGACATTTTCATTGCAGGGCATAAAAACAAAATGTACATACAAAAATTGTTGATTAAATATATATATGTACATGTATTAAAATAAAAACCAAATTATTGATAAAAGTTCAAATATATTTTGGGAGATGATAAACAAAAATTAAGTAAACATATTAGATACAAAAAAAAATTTAAATGTAAAGTATTAAGGATTAGACAATAAACATGCATATAATCTTTATCAAAACTCCTAGGCCTTTTCTGATGAGCTTGGTTTTAGTTTGTTTGATATAACCTTTTACTAGACCTAAATATAAAACATTTCTCAATCACCTCCCTGCCCCAAGTAAGTTATATATGGTCAAAAGGGAGATAATTTCAATTTCGAAATCAAATGGGGTTTATTGATATGCTAGTTAAATATCTTCCCTTTGACCATAAATAACTAACTGGATACAGGGAGATAACCCACAAATGATTCTTACTAAAAAAGACTGCAAACAACTATATAAACTGTTAAATGTCAAAGGACTTCTGTGGAGAACCAAAGAACCAAGGAAACTATTAGAACCAAACTAAATTGAGAAGAAACAGCAAAAGTCTCCTTAATAATCAGAAACTTCATTTTCATTACCATTTGTAATATATGAATCAATCTTTCGCAATACATATGATGTATCTTCTAGACAATTAAATAAAAAAAACATTCATCATTTTGGCACCTCATATCAAAATAGCATATAACTGGAAAGATGCTGACATATAGGGCAGAACTAAGAACAAGAACCATTTATAAATCCATACATAATTGAATTATACCCACGTGATTATACCTCACTAATAAACCAGAATTATCATGCAAAATTGTTCTTTGGACATTACTAGCAAAATTAGATAGACATGCAAGTTATTTTTACCTTCATGCAACCAATTTACCACACAGTTAAATTATTTACAACTCTATATAGGGAAAAGACAACATTTAAATTATATGTACATAAATGTCAAGATTTCTACTGAAATCATGTGACAGATATAAATAACTTCTAAAAAATCATGTGATATTTGCTATAAAATGGTGATCTATAACATACCTCTGTCAGAACCTGTGAAGAAAACACATCTTGAATTTATATGTTCAGGGGTTCATTGAATTATTGGATAAATTCTGTAATTGTTTCACTTGAATAATAATGACCAGTTTATGGGAGTACCTGTAAGCATAACATACTAACAACTACAGTGTGGTAACGGTGGATTTTGTGATGCCATCATGGTAAATATCTAATGACCGATAAATTAACTACACAACAAAGAAGAATTTCAGCATCAAAAAATCACATACTTGTCCATATATTTATGTTTCAGACGGAAACATACATTTTTTTTTATTTTTATGGTGACTGCATTTTCTTCTTCTCAAAGAATACCTCAAGACAATGCAATTGGCTCTAAAAATTCCATCAGGAAGAAGGAACCTTTTGATTTTTTGGAAGAAACTAAAGATCTTTGCCTTTTTTCTGCATGCTTGCACACAATTGTTTTCCTGAAAACTCATAAAATCTTTAACTTTTACCTTAATCTTGTTTTTTTTTTTTTCCTAGATCCCTTTCTGTTCTGACCAGCTTGATCTTATCTTTTCCATCCATAAAAATCAAAAGGTTGCAACATCTTATACACAGTATCACAAATTCTAAACACATGCCTGTGTCTTAATTCAATATACAGTTGTGACATTACATGAAGCAATTTATTCTCTTAAACCAAAGATATTTTGAAGTCACAATTCATAACATATATTTCACACACAAGTCATTAATTGGACCCTTAATAAATTGGGTTATCAAGAGTTTCAGTACATGATTTGCAAAGAACAAACTGAATGCAGTTAGTATAGCAAAACAGCAAAGGAGTAATAAAATTACTGTTGTTCTTCATCTAAAGTCAACACTGATATGACTCACATCAATTAGAAAATTCAAGATGTATATGGATAATATATGTTTTATGTGTCATAAATGGGGCTGGTGATGTATAATAAAAGTGGTTTATGTGCCATTTGTCCAACAATACTGACATAAAAATCAACATCAATTTTTTCTCACTTTTGAGACAGGTCAGTTCCAATTTTTAGCAGTGTAAGATTTTTCTGTCTCACACCACCCCATGCGAGACAGCCTCGTGCATACTATGACGTCATTGACGTCATGGTGAGTCACTATGTAATGGCAGATGGTAAGGACAACATGGCGGCGCCGAAAAACGTTTTTATCAACAAAAGTGAGAAAATTAAACACCGTTGAAAAAGCAAGATTTAGAAATCTCAGACACCCTCGGGTAAGATTTCAATGGTTCTCTGACTCGGCAAGCCTCGTCAGAGAAATATTGAAATCTTATCCTTGGGTGTCTGAGATTTCTTGATCTTGCCTTTTCCCCAGTGTTTGATTCATATAGACACAATGCTATTCATTCTTACACATAATATGTGCTACCTGTCAGTCTGCTTGACACAAAAATACATTGTGTCATTTTAAAGTGTCATCTGTAACCAAGGCTGGCATAATCAATGGTATATTTAGTACAAGTTTAATGGGTATACTGCACTAAAATATTTTGAATCACATCATTCTAAGCTTTTTTATATGCATTTGTAATGAGGGAAGATTGTAACATGAATTTTTTCAATTGAAAGCTTTTAAATGAGAATGATTGAATGTGGTTAAGATTTTATGTATAACATATAATGTTTATTTCAATGAAAAAAGCACTAAAATGATTTTCTTAATATTTTATTACATTAGCAAATTATGATCATCAGTATTAAACCATACAAAGATATATATCATATTAAAGCGAATTGTATAAAAAAAAGTTATAAATCTAATTGAAAATGTTCAATGATAAAATCTGTATTAAATAAAGGACACTTCTATCAGCATGCACATAGTTCAAAACACTATTTACCTTAATGTACAATAAAATGAGGATGAAAAAGAGGTATGGAAAGAAATTATATCAGTACATGAATGGTAAAGACATTTAAAAATCTTCCAAATACGATGAAAAGTAAAAAGAGTTTGTATGAACTGATCAAGAGATATATTAAAATGCGATGAAAAGTAAAAAGAGAACTGATCAAGAAATATTATTTTCAATTTTTTTTTATTGAGAAATGCTCCCTCTCTTTAAATCTTTTAATGTGTATTAGTGTCATCATAAATTTTCTAAAAAATTAGACACATTCTGAATTCTAGAAAGCAACAGTCAAAATAACATTGACATGTGATGATAAAAATTAAACAGACGATTTCCACGGAATTATACTTAAATCTTCATTATAAATTATTCTTTAAAATTTTATGTCTTTCATACAATAATAATGCTAATTAATGTCATTATCAAATTAAGATTATAAATTAAGAAAGCTCCAATCATAACATTTACATCATAATTTAATCCTATAATCATGCTTATTTACAGTTATACTTGACCTAAAATTCTATTGTATTGAACTTTAAATTCTGGCTTTCAAATATATGTTTTACTAACGTCATTAAAATTTCTATTATACAAATTATGATTAAATTCACCAACGGTTATCAAATAACTTAATAAAATCTTACTAAAATAGAATTCTATACACCAGATAAATAAATGGGCCATATGCCAAAGAAATAATGGCAGATTAGTAAGTCCAAATATTTATGTACCTATATTAGCACTTGATTCTATAAAAGACCGTTATGTTCACTGTTTCAAGGCAATTTATTTTCAAAAGTCTATTTCTTAAACCAGATCATTGCCACATTACAAATATATTTATAACATAAAGCAGTTGCAACCCAATATGATATTCAACACAGTGTAACTCAATATCATATACAGAAAACAACACAATCATTTTAAACACAAATTCAATACTCAGTCTATCAGTTTATTACTTACCGACTGGGAGTGTGGCAAGAAATGCCGCTGCCATTTCTTGTTGTTGTGGTGCCTCCTTAGGAGGAGGACCTCGCGGTGCAGCAGGAGGCGGTGGTTGCTGTAATGTACACAAATCACTAAGTCATTACATAATTTACTGTGTATTCCATTGTAAAACAATATCACTATGAATTCTACTCCAGAATAATATAAACTTGTCACTTCCTTAAATCCACTTTAAATCTAAAATCTAGATTACTATATATAGATCCACTACTTATATGGTAGTTTACACTCAAGAAAACTTTAGAATTATTTCATCCACTTTTTATAGATAAGAAATCTTTCCAATAATTCACTTTACAAAAACTAACACAAGAAATATATATTTCACAAATAAATAATTTTCCCAACACTTTATTTGAACATGTCACTTCAGGATGTAAGATATTCCACTTAAGATCATATACCTATGTATTCTATTTACTTATTTATAACCCTATTATGGTAACCTGGTAGAAGACTTTAACAGTAAACATAATAAGATCTGATCTAGATTAAATCCTGCGCCGTCTATCGATATCTAATCAACCATGAAAATAAGATATACATTTAATTCAATTGCTCATCATATAATACAATATATACTTTCATTTCAGCGTTCTGTACTTCATTAATTTCAAAAGGAAATAGAAATGTATAAATTAAATACAAATTTTGCACTAAGATGAGCAGGCTGAATGTTGATTAAGTAAATGTACACTAGAGATAGTTTGATGACGTGATTACATAGTAACACACCATCAGTAAACTATAGAACCAAGCGTGTCAGGTTAATTATATTTAATTATTTATTGAAGATGAAAGCTATAATTTATCACAAAAATCTTCATTGATTATGTACAGAAAATCTATAATTCTGATTTTCTTGTAAATAAATCCTTTTCTTATTATATATATTTATATTGTATTCAGAAAATATACAAAATAACTTTATGAGAAAGGGCCAGCGACATAAAATGACCACGGAAAACAACATCATGGTGAAACTTCAAACAAAACATTTGACAAATCAGATAGTACAATATAATACAAAGTTTTTAATCTATAAACAATATACCGGTATATTATGGCAGATATGCAAATCTTTTCTGGTAAAAAAAATCAAGTCACAAGATCAATTGAATTTTAAGGTAAAGTTTTTAAAAATCTCATAAGCAATATATCTTAACAATAGACATGTTGAAATTTTTGTACATTACAACACTTCATTTTAAACTATTAAGGCCACAAAAATTGGTCCATTTTTACCTTTGTTTACTTATACAAAGAGTAAAGTAAAACTTTAAATGACTTCACATATCTACAACATTTAATAATTACATTTCATGCATATGATTAGAATACCCTCAATTTTATAGGGGGAACATCTACCACATGGCAAATCAATGAGAAGTTGTAATTTCTGTGAAACACATTAGACCGCATGCCGGTGTTGCTGATAAATTGTAAAAATAGAATCCCAATGTTCATGCTGTATTTTCCTTTTGATAAATTTGTATTTTTCTATTTCAGTTTTAAAATGTAATTATAAGAATTGAATGCATTATTTTGAAGTTTCACAGGGATTATGAAAGTGTTGAACGGGTGTACATTTTCAACATGTGCTTCGGTCAACACTTTCATAGTCCCTATGAAACTGAAAAATAATGCCTTCAATTCTTAAATAATTATCATAAACTGCAACTCACAAGTCAAAAATAATACAGGTCACAAAGCATTTTGAATAAATTATACCTGAATGCTTGCATTAATCTATCATTTGGACAAACTGACCAATATAATCATAAACACAAGACAAATTTCCACTGCCTAAAACTTGTGTTAGGGACTGTCTTACATTCAATTAAGAATTGAATGCATTATTTTGAAGTTTCATTGGTGTATGAAAGTGTTGACCAAAGCACATTTTTAATGAAGCGCAGTAGCACTTCATGATGAAAATATGCGCCCGGTCAACACTTTCACAATCCCTATGAAACTTCAAGATAATGCATTCACTTCTTATAATTACATTTTGACTGAAATATAAGAAAACACAATTTCATTTTCAGAAAAGTAAATCATTTACATTAGGACTCTATTTTTACAAATTAATCTGCCACGTGAACATGTGATCAAATGTGTTTCATGGGAATTGCACCTTCACATTGATATGCCACGTGATCATTGTTCACCTACCAATTTAATGGAATTCAAATGAATATGCATGAAATGTAATTATATCACAGTGGAATTGTAGTTGTGCCCCTTTTTGTCAATTAACGAGCTGCGCGCACAGCTCGAGATTGACTTAGTAGTCACACAAAAAGGAGAAAACCTCATTGCGCATTTCTTACGCTTTATATAAAATTAATCCGCAATATAATTCGCCAAAAAGACATATATTTATGTAGAATCAGCCTCTTAGATCAATGGGTCAAAAATTGATAAGTAATGATCAATGAATTTCATCAATGAAATGTGCTATTAAAATGATATTACCGAATCTATCATATTTGCTGGGTAATCGTTCATCTGTGACGTGTATTGGACTCGATACATGTGTGACCTATGACCTTCCAAACATGAATGAATGGTTACCTCTTGAGCTACGTGTTTATGACCATCATGTCGGTATTTTGTAATTTGTGATTTCATTAAAATGATGAAAAAGGCTAATGTATTGTCAATAATTAAGGACAGTAATTACAAAACATCTAACAATAACAGCATACAGTTAAAATTGTATATAAAATAATAATAAGTATATGATAAGGTCATTACATTTATAATTATATGATGCGACCCTAATATTTTACACATGCAGCTGTTGATCATGTACAAATAAATGTCAGTCATCAATAGCAATATGTTTATTATGTAATTATTATAAGATTTGAGAAAGGAAACTGATTTGATTTGCCTATCGGGGATTTAACTGTGCATTTAACTGTCAGTTTCATTAGCTGATGGAAAAGGGTGACATTTGCAGTGGAAAATAAATGAATACGTATGGATTTTTGAAATCACAATTATATAAGGCCATAAAGGTAGGGGTCTTGGAACACCTGCAGCAACCATATCAATACAGTAAACAAGTGACCCTCGAGGGCTAACTGTGACCCCTAAAAAAAATTCATGATTAGGATTTTGAGACCAACACATCGATGTAGTTTCGTTAAATATTCTTGAATATGGTTCCAGAATTTTATTGAAAAAGATTATTTCCTTTGTGAATTCAGTATATTTATATACAGAATAATAAATCACAATTGTAATTCTGATAACTATAGTCTCCAAACTAAAGACAAACACACTTTTGTCGGAGTAATTTTCTCATTAATTTCAGTCGACGTTAATTGACTCAGTACCTTCGTACTTTGATTTAAGAATCTTTACCTAATTTCATCAACTTCAGAGAAATATGAGGAAATCTAAAATTAAATACTTTAAGTATAAGGAAGCATTGCACACCACAATCTGTGATATAAGATACAACTCCTTAAATAACTTGGATATGTTTACAGAGCAAGCATCTCCTTTTATGCATGCTATGCATGAAATAGATGCTAAAGTTAAGCAAAAATTAAAAAAAATCCAAGACAAACCTCTACTTTCAACAAAAAAGAATATATTTTATGCACAGAAAGTAAACATGCATTAACTTACCATCCACTTTGAAAGATTAAATAAAATAAAAATAAGTTTAGATAGAAAATTAGAGCAGCATTCAAAAATTGTTTTCAACTTCTATTTAACTGGGCTCCTCTGAATAAATTTTGTGAGTTTAATTTAAAAATTTCACACAAAAGAGAAATTATGAATTGAATATACTTATGACCCCCCAAAAAAGAACCATATTTCAACTCGGAGTAAGACTTTCAAGGTATGTCGAAAAATCCTGAAAATTTTGACCTTCAACCTCATGGTTATTGGTTAGTAAATTTATCAGAACTAAAGCCTGTAAGAGAGTAAAATGCAGGTTTTATTCCCAGTAGGTGGTGTCTACTAGTTTATATAAAATGTAATACATTATACAATTATTGTCTTTGATAGAGGTTGCTGCTGGGATTTATTAACCTAAAAAAAGTTATATTCACCGAGCCATAGTCGAGGTGAATATTGCTTTTTGAAGGTTGATAAATCCCTGCAGCAACATATTTCAAAATCAGTAATTGTTTTATTATATAATTATACACAGAGAAAGAATTATATAGCAAAGAGACAAATTGGAAATTGTTTTCACCCGAATGTCATCATATTTATTTATTTGTTTGTTGTTTGGTTTTTTATTAGTCGTTTGTAATTTATCCTTTTGATAATAAATAGCACATTTTGACTTTTATTAACAAATTTGAAAGTTTTAACACATAAAATGAATAAAGGGCTACGCCGAGCGCAGCATGATACCACCGCAGCATGTCGACCACTGAAATTTGAACAAATGTACCGTAATAGAAAGTGAGTATGGACATACTAAAGTGCTTGACACAATAATTGCATGGACACAATAAGGGGATTGACCCAATAATTATCTGGACACAAACTAGGGAAAATGAAATTAGCCCTTATGACTCCTTATGGTTCCCCTTTGACCCCTTATAGCTCAAAAATGGTAAGAGCTACACCAAATCCATTTAAATACTACTGAAAGCTTATATAAAGTGGAATCCTAAGAAAAAAATCCCATTGAAATCAGACGAAAAATAAAAATTTCATGTAATCTGCAAGTTTGCAGTTTTGGCCCCTTCGACCCCTTATAGCTCGAAAACGGTAAGAGCTACGACAAATCCGTTGACATCCTACTGAAAGCTTATATCAAGAGGAATCTAAAGAAAAAAATCCCATCAAAATCCGATGAAAAATAAAAATTTTAGGTAATCTGCAAATTAGCAATTTGGCCCTGTTTGGCCCCTTATAGCTAGGCAAGCAAACAAGTTACCAAAAATCTAATAGCAGAGTGCTGTGTTAATTTTTCATAAGCAATCCATTGAAAAAATCTGCATCAAAATCGGACTTAAAATAAAAAAATTTTTTTTTTTTGGATTCGCCCCTTTTGGGCCCATTTATCTCTGAGACGGTACATGCTACATAAAACCTGTTGCAAACTATTTAATGGAAATTTCCTCAGGAGCACAATGAAAGAAACCCCATCAAAATCCGATTAGTAATAAAGATTCTACAGACAAATATGTGAAAACACCCAATTTAACCCTTTTTGGCCCCTTTTTTAAAAACGGGTGGGGTCACAATGACCAAAACTACTGCAAGCCTTCCTTTTGTACCAAAAAACATTATTTTAAAATTTCAAAAGGATTGATCTACTGGAACAAAAGTTATTGACCAAAACCAAAAGTGTCTACAGACGACGACGACAACGACGACGACATCAGCACCATACCAATATACGACCGCAAAAATTTTTTGTGGTCGTATAAAAATTCATCTAAAAATACAATTCTTTCTAAAATTATATAAATAGCTACAGGTTATGTGGACTGTTATGTCAACCAGATTTGGGCTAAAATAGAAATAAAAATTCCAGATTCCCATTGTCAATCTAATTTTGCTCCGGACACAATTTGCACACAGTTTTTTCAATCATTAAAGTTAAGGTCAAAGTGACCTAATTTTGGTCAGCTACACATGATACAACCGTATATCAAGTTTTTTGATGATCCTAGTTGCTGCAGTACAAAAGTTCTTCAAGACACAAAATGGAGATGGCTCTACTTTAATATAAGTCAAAGGTCACAGTGACCTAAGTATGGAACGAGACACATCACCTTCTCACAAAGCATCCACATACCAAGTTAGATAATTGGAGTTGCTACAGTACAAAAGTTCTGCTCATGACATGAAATGGACATGGTTTACTATCATTAAGGTCAAAGGCAAGGTAATTGTGACCTAATTATAAATTTGGTATGTAACACATCAACTTCACATGAACATCTAGACACCAACTTTGATAATTCTACATGTTACCATATACCATACAAAACACATTGCCTTCCCATGATCTAACTGCATACCAAGTTTAATATCCTACAAAAGTTTTGCTCTGGACACAAAATGGACATGGTTATGCTCTTGAACAAAAGGGATGAACAGGTGAAATCCAAAGAGGGACAGACAGATGGTTGGACAGACAGACGGAAGGACATATGTGTGGACAAGACGATTCATATATACCCAAAAACTAAAAATGTCTTAAACCAAACAGTTCTCCATATTTCATTAACATAGAAAGCAGCCACTGCTTAACCATTCTACCTAACAGAGTCACTAATGTACAAAATATACATCACAGCAGCCAAAGCAGGTGTTTCGGATGTGATTCTAAAATGCATCATGCATACCAATTTGCTTGATGTGGAATATTTCAGTAAGCAGGAATGGACTTGAAAAGGATGCAAATGCGGGGTATCACATAAGTCCCTCTCACTTTGTGAAGGGAGCTAAAAATTAAAATGGTTTGATACAATAAAACATTTTAGCGGCAAATTTTTAGTCATTTACTGGTTATAGGCAAGAGTATTGCCAAATTCTTTTTCTAAGGTTTATTATAATAAATACAGTACATATAATTTTTTGACACATCTAGAACATCAAAATATAATGTGACAATCAACTTCTGAAGTACAAATCATATACCTACAAGAAAATATATGTTTGTTTGCTTGTAGATTTCACAATTATTTATGCTAACTAAGAATAGATTTCCAAAGGCAACAAATTGGGTTAAAGTAGAAGTTGACAGTTACTACTTTACTAACTTGTCATTTTCAATCATTTGATTTTAATAATAATTTTATTGACCAACATTGAACTTCAAATAACTGTTTTTTAAGATTAAATTAGTTCTGGGCTAGTGCTTATTGCCATTAACTACTAACAGGTATTAAGCATTAGACCTTTATAAGTAAGCTTGCTTTACCTCTTTATTGTGTGATAAAATAGACTAAATTTCACTATATTAGTCGAATATCATTCAATGTTCTAAAGTACGCATGTTTATCAAGGCTACTGGCAAAAAATGCAAAACATTTTAATTTTCTCACAAAAGCTTTACATCTGCATCATAGATTACATGCATTTTTTAAATGCAAATATTTCAAAATACCTAAACTAGCAATTTTATGAATAAACAGTAAATACATACATAAACATGATCAAAATATATGTAATACGGTGCAACAGCCTCTGTGTCAATCTGATAATATGGTGGTTATTATGTTATTGTGAAACTAAGGTATAATATGTTATGTGGATATTTTTGTGTTAAAATGAAGAAATGGCAGTTTTAAACTATTTTTGTGTTAATAAAATCTTTTTTTAAACAAGAAGTGTCAGAAGGACACCAATATCCCTCCCTATCAATTAAATTACAAAGTCCTAACACTACTAGTATTCTGACAAGACTCTGTCTGTAACTCATTAAGATTAACTCTCATACCAAATATCAAGACTGTTATACCTTTAAATTTAAGTGAACAAAAGGCAATTAATCTTACAAATACCAAAACTTTATATTTAACTCGTCAAACTTACTTATCAGATATTGAGTTAAATTCTCGAGTGGTGTGAAAAAGGCAAAAAACTGTTTGTTACAGAATAACAATATTACTAACAGGAGTAAATCTAAATGCAAAAAATGGGTCAAAGACTCAAATGGCCAGGTTGTGTTTTGGTGCTTTTAGCTATAAAGTGTTGTTTTATAGGTTCCCTAATGGGTCTGTGTATAGAATATGTTAAAATATTGATTAAATATGAATAAGTTAAAATGTCTGGGAAAAAATGAAAAAATATTGAAAATAATTCCATAAAATCAGGTGCACATCTTCAAACTATATAGAAACATTCTGTGAAGTTTCAAAGGTCAGAGATGAAATCTGTAGGAGGAGTTGATTTTATAAAATAGGTACCCTTTGTTGAAAATGTTGATAAAAAATGACTAAGCTCCAAAGTCCATAAAAATAGGAAATAATTTTCAAAATAATTCCAAAAAGGGAGGTGCACATCTACACTATATATAAAAACATTTTGTGAAGTTTCAAACATAGAAAGCAGCCACAGCCTGCTAAGCTCACCTCGTTGGGCAGCATTGTCACATGTTGCACATGTCAGTAAACAGGAATGGACTATAATCATTCTTTATAACAGATTCAATCATGCGTAAAATGTAGGTCAGAGACAGCATTCGAAGCATGCATTGTTGTTGTCATCCTAAAATGCATCACACATACCACTATGGTTGATGTGGGCTATGTCAGTAAGTGGGAATGGACTTTAACCATTCTACCTAACCAAGTCGCTCATGCGTAAAATGTAGGTCAGAGACAGCATCCGAAGCATGCATTGTTGTTGTCATCCCAAAATGCATCACACATACCACTATGGTTGATGTGGGCCATGTCAGTAAGTGGGAATGGACTTTAACCATTCTACCTTACCAAGTCGATCATGCGTAAAATGTAGGTCAGAGACAGCATCAAAAGCATGCATTGTTGTTGTCATCCCAAAATGCATCATACATACCACTATGGTTGATGTGGGCCATGTCAGTAAGCGGGAATGGACTTTAACGATTCTACCTAACCAAGTCAGTCATGCGTAAAATGTAGGTCAGAGACAGCATCTGAAGCATGCTTTGTTGTCATCCCAAAATGCATCATACATACCACTATGGTTGATGTGGGCCATGTCAGTAAGCAGGAATGGACTTTAACCATTCTACCTAACCGGACGCGGATGCCGACACTAGGGGTATCACATAAGCCCCCCTCACTTCATGAGGTGAGCTAAAAATGTAGGTTGAAAACTGTAGGAGGAGTTGATTTCACAAAATAGGTACCCTTTGTTGAAAATGTTGCTAAAAAATGACTAAGTTCCAAAGTCCGTAAAATTGGAAATAATTTTCAAAATAATTCCAAAAAGGAAGGTGCACATCTACAATATATATAAAAACATCTTGTGAAGTTCCAAAGATGTAGGTTGAAAACTGTAGGAGTTGATTTCACAAAGTAGGTACCCTTTGTTGAAAATGTCGCTAAAAATGACTAAGTTCCAAAGTCTTTGTAAAAAAAGGAAATGATTTTCAAAATAATTAAAAAAATAAAGATGCACATCTACAATAATATATAAAAACATTTTGTGAAGTTTCAAAAATGTAGGTTGAAACTGTGTAGGAGGAGTTGATTTCACAAAATAGGTACCCTTTGTTGAAAATGTTGCTAAAAATGACTAAGTTCCAAAGTCCGTAAAATTGGAAATAATTTTCAAAATAATTCCAAAAAGGAAGGTGCACATCTACAATATATATAAAAACATTTTGTGAAGTTTAAAAAATGTAGGTTGAAAACTGTAGGAGGAGTTGATTTCACAAAATAGGTACCCTTTGTTGAAAATGTTGCTAAAAATTACTAAGTTCCAAAGTCCGTGAAAATAGGAAATAATTTTCAAAATAATTCCAAAAAGGGAGGTGCACATTTACAATATATATATAAAAACATTTTGTGAAGTTTCAAAAATGTAGGTTGAAAACTGTAGGAGGAGTTGATTTAAAAAAATCAGTATCCCATTTTCCCCACCCACCGCCCATCCGAAACCCGCCCGCCCGCCCAACATTCACCATACTATAAGCCGGATTTGCACTATGTGCAACCCGGCCAAAAATTTAGTGGGAGCNCCAGACAAAATTATATGTACAGATAGATTTTTTAACATACTTTACTTATAGGTCAATTTAGTAACGATTCTTGCATAAGAAACGCGGAGATCCAAAACGCATTCTGTGTAACTAGGCAAAATTATATCATCTTGAAACAACGCCATTTTTCCTTTTATACCCAAGATGTCAAAGGTAATCATCAACACAAGATTTCATTGGTTCAATCAAGGAAAAGGGCGTGCCTTCAGTTAAAGCCCATTCAAAGACCCCACGTGCTTAGTGAGTAAAAATCGATTTTGTTTATGTAAACAAGACGGTTACCAGGTAGAAATGGTCGTTTTATACACTTTATTTCGTCGAAACCACTGCGTGTACCCAGTTCAAAATTTGCAAATGAATCGATAAATATTTAATTGCAAAGTATATTTTTTCCTAAAAATTTCCGTTGTAAAGAAATACCTAGATCCAAAACCCTTTGGAATCAGGTATATTCCGGGAAATCTCATTTTTCATTAAATATATGCAAGAAATATTAAAATTTTTAAAAAATGTCATTTGTCAACATCAAGATACATCACATGAACATAACAGAGTATAAATTTTCTTGTTATAAGTAACTTTTATCAGGTCTTAACAACGAGTTACACATTGAAATCGACATTTTTATCTTTTCTAAAGGAGAGTTCATATTCTATTGTTTAAATACCACCGGATTTCAGACTGATATAAAATGTAATACATTATACAATTTTTGTTTTTGATAGAGGTTGCTGCTGGGATTTATTAACCTAAAAAAAGTTATATTCACCGAGCCATAGTCGAGGTGAATATTGCTTTTTGAAGGTTGATAAATCCCTGCAGCAACCTATTTCAAAGTCAGTAATTGTTTTATTATATAATTATACACAGAGAAAGAATTATATAGCAAAGAGACAAACTGGAAATTGTTTTCACCCGAATGTCATCATATTTATTTATTTGTTTGTTGTTTGTTTTTTTATTAGTCGTTTGTAATTTATCCTTTTGATAATAAATAGCACATTTTGACTTTTATTAACAAATTTGAAAGTTTTAACACATAAAATGAATAAAGGGCTACGCCGAGCGCAGCATGATACCACCGCAGCATGTCGACCACTGAAATTTGAACAAATGTACCATAATAGAAAGTGAGTATGGACATACTAAAGTGCTTGACACAATAATTGCATGGACACAATTAGGGGATTGACCCAATAATTATCTGGACACAAACTAGGGAAAATGAAATTAGCCCTTATGACTCCTTATGGTTCCCCTTTGACCCCTTATAGCTCAAAAATGGTAAGAGCTACACCAAATCCATTTAAATACTGCTGAAAGCTTATATAAAGTGGAATCCTAAGAAAAAAATCCCATTGAAATCCGACGAAAAATAAAAATTTCATGTAATCTGCAAGTTTGCAGTTTTGGCCCCTTCGACCCCTTATAGCTCGAAAACTGTAAGAGCTACAACAAATCCGTTGACATATTACTGAAAGCTTATATCAAGAGGAATCTAAAGAAAAAAATCCCATCAAAATCCAATGAAAAATAAAAATTTTAGGTAATCTGCAAATTAGCAATTTGGCCCTGTTTGGCCCATTATAGCTAGGCACGCAAACAAGTTACCAAAAATCTAATAGCAGAGTGCTGTGTTAATTTTTCATAAGCAATCCATTGAAAAAATCTGCATCAAAATCGGACTCAAAATAAAAAAATTTTTTTTTTTGGATTCGCCCCTTTTGGGCCCCATTTATCTCTGGAACGGTACATGCTACACAAAACCTGTTGCAAACTATTTAATGGAAATTTCCTCAGGAGCACAATGAAAGAAACCCCATCAAAATCCGATTAGTAATAAAGATTCTATAGACAAATATGTGAAAACACCCAATTTAACCCTTTTTGGCCCCTTTTTTAAAAACGGGTGGGGTCACAATGACAAAAACTACTACAAGCCTTCCTTTTGTACCAAAGAACATTATTTTAAAATTTCAAAAGGATTGATCTACTGGAACAAAAGTTATTGACCAAAACCAAAAGTGTCTACAGACGACGACGACAACAACGACATCAGCACCATACCAATATACGATCGCAAAAATTTTTTGCGGTCGTATAAAAATTCATCTAAAAATACAATTCTCTCTAAAATTAGATAAATAGCTACAGGTTATGTGGACTGTTATGTCAACCAGATTTGGGCTAAAATAGAAATAAAAATTCCAGATTCCCATAGTCAATCTAATTTTGCTCCGGACACAATTTGCACACGGTTTTTTCAATCATTAAAGTTAAGGTCAAAGTGACCTAATTTTGGTCAGCTACACATGATACAACCGTATATCAAGTTTTTTGATGATCCTAGTTGCTGCAGTACAAAAGTTCTTCAAGACACAAAATGGAGATGGCTCTACTTTAATATAAGTCAAAGGTCACAGTGACCTAAGTATGGTACGAGACACATCACCTTCTCACAAAGCATCCACATACCAAGTTAGATAATTGGAGTTGCTACAGTACAAAAGTTCTGCTCATGACATGAAATGGACATGGTTTACTATCATTAAGGTCAAAGGCAAGGTAATTGTGACCTAATTATAAATTTGGTATGTAACACATCAACTTCTCATGAACATCTAGACACCAACTTTGATAATTCTACATGTTACCATATACCATACAAAACACATTGCCTTCCCATGATCTCACTGCATACCAAGTTTAATATCCTACAAAAGTTTTGCTCTGGACACAAAATGGACATGGTTATGCTCTTGAACAAAAGGGATGAACAGGTGAAATCCAAAGAGGGACAGACAGATGGTTGGACAGACAGACGGAAGGACATATGTGTGGACAAGACGATTCATATATACCCAAAAACTAAAAATGTCTTAAACCAAACAGTTCTCCATATTTCATAAACATAGAAAGCAGCCACTGCTTAACCATTCTACCTAACAGAGTCACTAATGTACAAAATATACATCACAGCAGCCAAAGCAGGTGTTTCGGATGTGATTCTAAAATGCATCATGCATACCAATTTGCTTGATGTGGAATATTTCAGTAAGCAGGAATGGACTTGACAAGGATGCAAATGCGGGGTATCACATAAGTCCCTCTCACTTTGTGAAGGGAGCTAAAAATTAAAATGGTTTGATACAATAAAACATTTTAGCGGCAAATTTTTAGTCATTTACTGGTTATAGGCAAGAGTATTGCCAAATTCTTTTTCTAAGGTTTATTATAATAAATACAGTACATATAATTTTTTGACACATCTAGAACATCAAAATATAATGTGACAATCAACTTCTGAAGTACAAATCATATACCTACAAGAAAATATATGTTTGTTTGCTTGTAGATTTCACAATTATTTATGCTAACTAAGAATAGATTTCCAAAGGCAACAAATTGGGTTAAAGTAGAAGTTGACAGTTACTACTTTACTAACTTGTCATTTTCAATCATTTGATTTTAATAATAATTTTATTGACCAACATTGAACTTCAAATAACTGTTTTTAAGATTAAATCAGTTCTTGGCTAGTGCTTATTGCCATTAACTACTAACAGGTATTAAGCATTAGACCTTTATAAGTAAGCTTGCTTTACCTCTTTATTGTGTGATAAAATAGACTAAATTTCACTATATTAGTCGAATATCATTCAATGTTCTAAAGTACGCATGTTTATCAAGGCTACTGGCAAAAAATGCAAAACATTTTAATTTTCTCACAAAAGCTTTACATCTGCATCATAGATTACATGCATTGTTTAAATGCAAATATTTCAAAATACCTAAACTAGCAATTTTATGAATAAACAGTAAATACATACATAAACATGATCAAAATATATGTAATACGGTGCAACAGCCTCTGTGTCAATCTGATAATATGGTGGTAATTATGTTATTGTGAAACTAAGGAATAATATGTTATGTGGATATTTTTGTGTTAAAATGAAGAAATGGCAGTTTTAAACTATTTTTGTGTTAATAAAATCATTTTTAAACAAGAAGTGTCAGAAGGACACCAATATCCCTCCCTATCAATTAAATTACAAAGTCCTAACACAGTATTCTGACAACTCTATCTGTAACTCATTAAGGTTAACTCTCATACAAAATATCAAGACTGTTATATCTTTAAATTTAAGTGAACAAAAGGCAATTAATCTTACAAATACCAAAACTTTATATTTAACTCATCAAACTTACTTATCAGATATTGAGTAAAATTCTCGAGTGGTGTGAAAAAGGCAAAAAACCGTTTGTTACAGAATAACAGTATTACTAACAGGAGTAAATCTAAATGCAAAAAATGGGTCAAAGACTCAAATGGCCGGGTTGCGTTTTGGTGCTTTTAGCTATAAAGTGTTGTTTTATAGGTTCCCTAATGGGTCTGTGTATAGAATATGTTAAAATATTGATTAAAAATAAATAAGTTAAAATGTCTAGGAAAAATTGAAAAAATATTGAAAATAATTCCATAAAATTAGGTGCACATCTTCAAACTATATAGAAACATTCTGTGAAGTTTCAAAGGTCAGAGATAAAATCTGTAGGAGGAGTTGATTTTATAAAATAGGTACCCTTTGTTGAAAATGTTGATAAAAAATGACTAAGCTCCAAAGTCTGTAAAAATAGGAAATAATTTTCAAAATAATTCCAAAAAGGGGTGCACATCAACACTATATATAAAAACATTTTGTGAAGTTTCAAACATAGAAAGCAGCCACAGCCTGCTAAGCTCACCTCGTTGAGTAGCATTGTCACATGTTGCACATGTCAGTAAACAGGAATTGACTATACTCATTCTTTATAACAGATTCAATCATGTGTAAAATGTAGGTCTGAGACAGCATCCAAAGCATGCATTGTTGTTGTCATCCTAAAATGCATCACACATACCACTATGGTTGATGTGGGCCATGCCAGTAAGTGGGAATGGACTTTAACCATTCTACCTAACCAAGTCGCTCATGCGTAAAATGTAGGTCAGAGACAGCATCCGAAGCATGCAT
>MJUU01023322.1:103937-140162 GCA_002080025.1 Modiolus philippinarum
TTTTTATACGAGAAATGTGACCCTTAATTTGTGTTTAAATAATTGATTCCTGAACATTATCAGTAATTTACGATTTAACTGGATAACATTCAGAGCTTCATCATGTAAATTTTATTGAAATTGGAAAAGAAATAGCTATACATGATTTTTTAATGATGGTTCACATGACATACATAGGAAAAATCTATGAGTAAGAAAACTTTGTCCAAGATATCTACACTTGCTATAAACTAACCTTGTTTCATACTCTCTATCTAACTCTTTGTATCTGTCATTTCCCTTTAAATAGCAAAATAAAACTTAACGTAAGTTTATCATAAAATTGTTACACATGCCATTAACTTATGATACATTTACAACAATTTGAAATTCAGACACTAAAATTTTTTTTTTAAAACTGAACACTAGTTTATGTAATTATTAAAGTTTCCCAATTAATAAAAAGTTTTCCAATTAATACTACCGGTACAAATATAATATTTGTAAATAAAATAAGCATTCAGGTACTGGTGAATCTTTCTATTGTAAATGGAAACACGTTACTGATTACAAACTTTTTGAGCTTTAAATCAAGAAGTGATTCATACAAATATAAATCAAACATGAGCTGTTGCCGAATGGCAGCCAGATATACCCCCTCTCACTGAACCCTGAATCAATATGGTAAAAGCAAATTAAACTGGGTGTGGACAATATACAAGTGTGGACACTGCAAGTTTGGACACAATATGTGTATGAACAAAATGATATAATCCTCAATAAATAACTTTTTTCAAGAGTTCCCATGAAAATATTGTGTCAAAAAACAGAAGAAGAAAAATCAGCCTCTTTGACAATTTACACAAAAATCATAAGCATTGCAAAGATTTCTTTACAGCACTTTGAAAACAATGTTTCTCTCCCAGAGCTTATTTCACCACATCTACCCTTTGAATTATCTTTTTTAAAATTGTCCAAGTCCAAAAAATCCTTGCGCAAGGAATCAATAACAAGAATAGAATTCCTGGGTCCCCCGCCGCTCATGCAATATACTAGTATACTGTATATGAAATTGCAATATTTCAAACATTCAGGGCAATTCCTAAATTAAATATGTGGGGATACAAAAAGTATCGACCACGGCAGATGTTCGAACTTCACCAAGGAATTAGTGGTAATAACATTTGGTATAAATTTCACGAAAAACTGTCAAAATTTGTAGCTAGGAGTGCACTTACAAGGTCAATTTTTTGATAAAACGGTGTTGTTATTTTGGTCAAAGTCCAGTAACTCTGTCAAAACGTCTCGACCGAAACTGAACTTCGAACTCAACCAAGGTGTAAGTGGTATAAACATTTGGTATAAATTTCATGAGAATTCATTACAATTTGAAGGCATGAGAGTGCTAACAAGGTAAATTTTTGGATAAAACAGAGTCATTATTTTCATCAAAGTCCCATTACTCCGTCAAAAAGTATTGACAAAGGCTGATTTTTCAAACTTGACCAAGGTGTTAGTGGTATAAACATTTGATATAAATTTCATGAGAATCTGTCAAAATTTGTAGCCATGAGAGCGCTTACAAGGTCAATTTTTGGCTAATGGCTGTTTCAGAAAAAAATACATGAGACGGGGGAAGGCACTTGAAAATTGTTATGACCACCCATAGATGCAAAATAGATTTTTTTCATTTTCTTGTGAGTTCAGACTTAAATTAACAACATCCACCCATAGCAGCAATTTTAAAGTGCCTTCCCCCCGTTCCATGTATGTTTTGCTGGAACAGCCCTAAAACGGTGTTGTTATTTTGGTCAAAGTCCCATAACTCCATCAAAAAGTATCAACCGAGGCTGATTTTCATACTTGACCAAGGTATTATTGGTATAAACATTTGATATAAATTTCATGAGAATCTGTTAAAATTTGTAGGCATGAGAGTGCTTACAAGGTCAATTTTTGGATAAAACAGAGTCATTATTTTCGTCAAAGTCCCATAACTCCATCAAAAGTATCGACCAAAACTAATTTTTGAACTTGATCAAGGTATTAGTGGTGTAAACATTTGGTATAAATTTCATGAGAATCCGTCAAAATTTGTAGCCATGAGAGCGCTTACAAGGTCAATTTTTGGCTAAAACAGTGTCGTTATTTTGGTCAAAGTCCCATAACTCCGTCAAAAAGTATCAACCAAGGCTGATTTTCGAACTTGTCCAAGGTATTAGTGGTATAAACATTTGGTATAAATTTCATGAAAATCCGTCAAAATTTATTGGCATGAGAGTGCTTACAAGGTCAATTCTTGGATAAAACAGAGTCATGATTTCGGTCAAAGTCCCATAACTCCGTCAAAAAGTATCAACCAAGGCTGATTTTTAAACTTGACCAAGGTATTAGTGATATGAACATTTGGTATAAATTTCATGACAATCCATTATAATTTGTAGGCATGAGAGCGCTTACAAGAAAGTGTGATGGATGGACGGACGGACAGACACACGGAATGTCCCCACTCCGCGCTGCGGCGGGGGACAAAAAGTGAAAATCAAATTAGCTCCCTTTCAGGGTTGGAGCGTAATTTAATTCCTTCATGCACATCTTCATATAGTGTCCTTTCTTTGTGTAAAGTTTCATCAAAATCCTTCATATGGTTTAAGAGGAGTTGCTCTTACGAGGTATTCTGTGCAGACGGAATCAATGAAAAATAGAAGACAAATTATCTCCTCTTCCTTGCCCCCAACAATAATTATATTCCTTTATGCACATCTCCTTTTGTGTAAAGTTTCATCAAAATCCTTCAAGTGGTTTAAGAGGAGTTGCGCTTACGAGGTATTTTGTGAAGACAGAGTCAGTGAAAACTCAAAGTTAAATTATCTCCCCTTCCTAGTTTCCGACAATAATTTTATTCCCTCATGCTCATTTCCATTTACTGTCCTTCCTTTGTGCAAAGTTTCATCAAAATCCTTCATGTGGTTTAAGAGGAGTTGTGCTTACAAGGTATTCTGTTCAGACAGAATCAATGAAAAGTAGAAGTCAAATTATCTCCCGTTCCTGGCTTCCAACAATAATGATATTCCTTCATGCACATCTCCATATAGTGTGCTTTTTTTTGTGTAAGGTTTTATAAAAATCCTTCAAGTGGTTTAAGAGGAGTTGCGCTTTCGAGGTATATTGTGCAGACAGTGTCAGTGAAAACTCAAAGTTGAATTATCTCCCCTTCCTATTTTCAGACAATAATTATATTCCTTCATGCACATCTCCATATTAGTGTCCTTCCTTTGTGTAAAGTTTCATCCAAATCCTTCCAGTCCAGTGGTTTAAGAGGAGTTGTGCTTACAATAAGTGTGGACAGACAGGGTGATTCCTATAAACCCCCCTAAACTATTGGGAGGGAGGGGGTTGCGGTATAACAAAAATTCAATCATGTCTTATATATAGATGTTCACAGAAGCTACATAAAAATATGTAAAGCAAAGAGATTTCTAAATGATCTTTATGAAAGTTATGCAAAAGTATCTTTTTTTATTAGATGGAAAGTATGGATTAACCAAGTTCTCCCAGTTAAATAAATCTCATATTGTCACTCCGTGAAAATAAAAAATAAATTTTTACTCTAGGAAATGATGTCACAATATTTGTATCATTCAAAACATTATTATTGATATTCATCACGGTCAATATTTACCGGTATACCTTCATTAATTTGTTACAAAAAATAATACTCATAAAGGAAACTTACAAGTGAATCTATAGCTCCTTCACTTTTGTATGCTCTCATTCCTGAATATGCAGGATCTTCTCGTCTGTATTCAGCCTCCTCTTGTCTTTTCCTGTCCAAAATATCATCATAGGATGGGGTCTGCCAACCTCTCCGAGGACCAGGAGGCTCTCCAGGTTTCTATTAATAAACCAAGGATCAATCTTTATCTTTCTTCAAGTAAATGAACAGTGGATAAATACTTGTTCAAATAAAACAAAACAACATCCCCTATAATATGACACTCTTCAAAGATATACAGTTGGAATTATTTATTTTCAAATACACAACAGAAGATATAATGTCTTTATATAATTATTCAACAAAAATAGACATGAGACCATAAAAAAGACTTTTTTTTTCCTCAAAAAAGATACAAAAAGTAATGGTGAACTACATGATACCCTGTCCTTTTTAAATTTTGAAGTTTCAAGGCAATAGCTGTTAAACAACTTATATAATGAATTTGAAGACAGTATGTATTTTCAATCACAAATTATCGGTCAGGAACCTTCAAGAGGAACATGAACATGTGACTAATGATATCACATTATAACTCGCCAACTCATCTAGGGAGATAAAATAAAGGATATGAACAGACAGGGGTTCCTTTTTACATCTACTGCATATATTACAAAAATGTATTGTCAAATATCTTTTGTCTGTATCATCTTAACTTTAACTAAAGGTAGACAGACACTAATATTTCTATCAATAAGATTTTGTTAAAAATTGGCACAATTTAAGACTTTGTCCTACCATATTGAATTCTGCAAGAAAAAGTATGGGTCACGGTGCTTGTTATTTCTAAAATTAAGATGGAAGTTTGCTCATTATATCCATTTTTTTCACCTAAATTTACATAGAAAACCCACCCTGTATCTGACTCTATATTTTTTTCAAATGCTGGAGTAGAATGCTCCACGAAACCGTGTCAATCTACCGTAAGTTCATTTCCAGTTAAAAAAAAAAATTGCAAACTAAACATAAACATAGGTAATCAACAATTACAAATTCGCCTCGTTATGGCACGTTGTCGCAGCAACCAAATTTTGCCTGGATGCCGACATACTATCAAAATTACATGCATATGCAAGGTTACGTGAACCAACAATGTACAGTTACTGAGCTATGAACTCGGATGTATACATTAATGTAAGTCATTCATGCGTAAAATGTAGGTTTAAGTGACCTATTTTTGTCTGAATGCTGAGCTACCATCACAGATGCATGCACATGCACATGAAAGATGATCCTACCATGTACAGATCTGATCCCTGACATGAACTTGAATGTAAGTCACTAAAGCAAAAATGTATGTCAAAGTGACCCAATTTTGCCTGGATGCTGACCTACCATCAGAGATGCATGCATGTGCAAGGTTAGATGATCCTACCATGTACAGTGATCGGGATCTAAACTCGAACGTAAACTTGAATGTAAGTCAGTCAAGCAGAATATAATATAATTTCGCCAGGATGCTGACCTACCATCAGAGATGCATGCATGTGCAAGGTTAGATGATCCTACTATGTACAGTGACCGAGATCTGAACTCTGACATAAACTTGAATGTAAGTCACTCAAGCAAAAAATGTCGGTCAAAGTGACCTTATTTTGCCTGAATGCTGACCTACCATCAGAGATGCATGCATGTGCAAGGTTAGATGATCCTACCATGTACAGTGACTGGGATCTAAACTCGGACGTAAACTTGAATGCAAGTCAGTCAAGCAGAATATAATATAATTTCGCCAGGATGCTGACCTACCATCAGAGATGCATGCATGTGCAAGGTTAGATGATCCTACCATGTACAGTGACCGAGATCTGAACTCGGACATAAACTTGAATGTAAGTTACTCAATCGGAAAATGTAGGTCAAAGTGACCTAATTTTGCCTGAATGCTGACCTAAAATCAGAGATGCATGCACATGCACAGTTAGATGATCATACTATGTATAGTTACTGAGATATGAACTTGGATGTAAATTTAAATGAAAGCTACGCAAGCGGAAAATATAGGTCAGAGAGAACTAATTTTCTTTGAGGCTATGAGATAGCCCAAGATGTATCTGCATGCAAAGTTTGATGACCCTACCCTGCATAGTTACCAAGATATATACCCAAAAGCGGACGCGGATGAAGATGTGGACGTGGACACGGAGGCGGACGAGGGGCCGGGGGTACTCCAATAGTCCCCCTCAACTTAGTTGAGGCAAACTAAAAAGAACAGTAATACTAGAATTCAAAAGTAGCCAATTAATAATGCATTTAGTAATGCAAGGGTCATATTCACAAAAATTATATGACATAAATTAATCCTAAGTCTATATGAATTTTTAAAAACTTAAAATTAATTCTAAGAGATTTTGTGAAAATGACTGCTGGTCTGAATAAATTTTTTTGCAAGGCCTAAAAAGTAATTTACATGCATCTTAAGCAATTATGACTTAGTGTATATGTTGTTAAATAACATAATATCTGTTACAGCTGATCATTTAGAAATTAGCAAAACATAAAGCAAAACTGTTTTGAAGTTAAAAAAAAAGAAAGCAGCCACAGCCTGCTAAGCTCACCTCGTTATGCAGCATTGTCAGATGTTAAACATGTCAGTAAACAGGAATGGACTGTAATCCTTTTTTAGCAGATTCATTCATGCCTAAAATGTATGTCAATGACTGTATCCAAAGCATATACAGCAGCTGTCATCCCAAAATACATCAAACATACCAATATGGCTGTTGTGGAACATCGATGTCAGCAAATGGGAATGGACTTTGCTCATTCTACCTAACCAAGTCACTCATGCGTAAAATGTAGGTCACAATCAGCATCTGACACATGCATTGTTGCTGTCATCCCAAAATGAATCATACCTACCAATATGGTTGATGAGGGACATGTCAGTTAGCAGAAAAGCAGAAATGGACTTTAACCATTCTACCAAACCAAGTTGCTCATGCGTAAAATGAAGGTCAGAGACAGCATCTGAAGCATGCATTGAAGTTGTCATCCCAAAATGAATCATACCTACCAATATGGTTGATGTGGGACATGTCAGTGAGTAGAAATGGACTTAAACCGTCACTCAAGTGTAAAATGTAGGTCACAGACAGCATCCAAAGCATGCATTGTTGTTGTCATCCCAAAATGCATCAAACATACCAATATGGTTGATGTAGGCCATGTCAGTAAGCAGAAATGGACTTTAACCATTCTACCTAACCAAGTCACTCAAGTGTAAAATGTAGGTCAGGGACAGCATTCAAAGCATGCATTGTTGTTGTCATCCCAAAATGCATCATACATACCAATATGGCTGATGAGGGCCATATCAGTAAGCGGGAATGGACTTTAACCATTCTACCTAACCAAGTCACTCATGCATAAAATGTAGGTCAGAGACAGCATCCTAAGCATGCATTGAAGTTGTTATCCCAAAATGCATTATACATACCGATATGGTTGATGTGGGCCATGTCAGTAAGCGGGAAGGGACTTTAACAATTCTACCTTACCAAGTCTCTCATGCGTAAAATGTAGGTCAAAGACAGCATCCGAAGTATGAATTTCAGTCTTCATCCAAAAATGCATCAGGCATACCAATATGGTTGATATTGGACATGTCACTAAGCAGGAATGGACCTTAACTTTTCTTCCTTATTGGATAACAATGTCGACGCGGACGATAGGGGTATCACATAAGCCCCCCCTCACTTCGTGAGGTTGGCTAAAAAATGTTGGAATTTATACATGTACAGTTATATGACATGAGTGAGTTCGCAAAGCAAAATTCCGTGTGCATTTCAAGTAAAAACGATCCCTCTTTAGAAAAATCTCCAGAATTTATTTGTTGTCCGATTTTATAATGTTTATACTGTTAAAGAGAGCTCAACAAACAGCTTCTCTCCATAATTAAGAAATCATTTTATGTTCAATTGTTTTCTAAATGTGATTATTTAAATACAGACTGAATTTTTAACGTCACAATTTTCTATATAATATATAGCAAATCTTGACGTTGTGAATTTGTAGACATGTTTAAATCGTTACAAAATGGAAACTATAGAGCATAAAATTATTTATAAGTTACACATAGAAGCCGTTGGTCAAGTTCTTTTCAGCAGTATAAAAAATATACAAATTGGACAAGAAATGAATTCTATTGAACGCTTTGAGCAGTGACCATTTATACTTGAAATGCACAGGGAAATTTTGCTTTGCGAACTCATTCATGTCATATAACTGTAATAAATCATTGATCTGCAAAACATATATGGCTTCCAAAAATTTTGTTTACTTTTCTCCACTTTCTTAACATCTGCCTCCAATTTAATCAACTTCAATAACCATGAGATAACATATGCTGCAAATGTCTTTTTTTTAAAGTTAGTTAGAGGCACTCAAACAAAACAATAGCCTTTTCTTATTTTTCAGTGATTGAAAGTTTATTAAATTCACTTCAACATTTTAGCAAAAAATCAATAGGTAACTGATCTGATTTTTCCAGGAGAAGTTCCCAAACAGAAAGGCTTGAATCTATAAATGTAGCCTATATAGTGATAAAATATAATTTTTAGAATTTTTTTATGTGAACTAAAGGATAGAGTTTTGTGAAAAAGTATACCATTTTGAAATAAATAAAAATTGGGGGTCATCAGTCATATTTTGTAAAATCCTCAAAATGTGATTTTCCTCAAATTATTTCTATAAAATTATCTCCCCTTAATAAAATAGGAGTTTTTCAAAAAGTGCCACGTTTTGGACACTCGCAACATAAATGTTGTTTATTTACTAATATTTTTATCATTAAACTATTCAAAAATTTTTCAAACATTCGAACCACTTTAATGGAATATTTTATCCTGGATTTTCTTCAGGTATATAATTTATACCCTGGCAATTGCATGGAAATTTTTATTTAATTACTAATATACAATATATATGAATTATATAAATCAGATATGTGTATACTTTTTATGCTATATCTAAGTAATATGCTAATGTATATAACTATGTTTTGGAATCTTACTTGCAAGACAATAAATGCATATATAACTCCATGCCTTAAGACATACAGTAAAATTTGATAAAAAAAAAACTTTATTATTGTAATTTCTGCAAAAGAACCTTTAGCATGTACAGTCCTTTCAAGTTGTTTTGTTATCATATTGCTACCTACTGAATATCTTTTAATAAAAAATAAAATTGAAGTCAAGGTCAGATTTCATATCACAAACTTAAATAAACCAAAAAAGACCAATAAATTTTATCTATTACATATATTTATTGAGGAACTAATCACAAAAAAAAACATCAAGTTGGGGTCAAGATCAACAGCCACGTGGCAGTCATATACTACCATTAAACAACCTACATAGCATCATCAACCTAACATTAAAAATTATTGAGAAATTGGTAAATAAAAAACTTTTTCAACAGTGTTTCTATCATACATTAACCACAAGACTTAGTCGCTGGCAGTCAGTCTGATCATTTAAAAATATTCCGATATGTTTCATCCTAAATTGTTCATCATAACTCAAACACAACATTGAATTCATAAATTAAGTTTTCCTCATTAAAAAAAATGCTAATAATCTGTAACTGAAGTTGGAGTGTGAATCACATTGAGATCTAGAAGAAATGACACAGTTTATAGTTATAGAATATATATAACAATAAGGCAATCTCAACTTCAGATACAGATACATTCGTAGAGTTATTTTTGCAAAAGAAATTAATATTGCATATAAAGTTTATGAATTATTTTTTTAAGAGTACAAAAGAAATATTTAGGAACAAAAATTTGATGTAAATGAAATGAACCATCACACAACATTATTACAATCCAAGAATTGGAAGTCAGATTTGAAAACATTAGTGATACATTGGGTGTCCTACAGGATAGTTTAAACAGATTTTGTTAATGAGGAATCCAAACTAAAGCACAAGTCTAGCAATGTAAGCATTAGTCAATTAATTGTTAGTTTTGTACTTACTCTCCATTTACCACCCGTTTTTTGTAACATTTCGTTGTATTCTTTATTTCGCTGTGCCATTTTCCTTTTCTGTTATATTATACAAGTTTATTTATTCTTTAAAATTCTATCATTTCTGTTCAAGTGAAATGTGGATTTGATATTCCTCTAAAAAGTTTTCAGTTTCAGAAGTTGTAGTCTATACTAGAAATGTGGATTTGATACTTCTGTAAAAGTTTTTAGAAATTCAAGCCTACACTAGAATGGAATGCAGTAATATTGGGAAGGAAACTAATACACATAAAATAGCAGGTATAAATGTTTTCTTGGGTTTGGTAAGCAGGGTTAGCTTATATATTTTTGGCTTTGAACATCTCATTTCATTATCTTTCTCAATAAAAAAAATAGTTTTAGTTGTCCACTAGGCATTTAAATTGCAGCATTATTATGTCAGTTTGAAAGTACTTAATCATTTCTTTGAAAATATAAAATGAAAAACAAATCACTAAATTTGTAAATCAATAAGGAACCAGATATTATTGTAGGCATTATCTCATCATAAAAAAAATATTCATTATAATTTTGTTTTGATGAAACAGTGATTCTGTCAACATATAAATACTTACATCAGCTGAATCACTGTAATGTAGACCTGGAAGTGTGGCATATACATCTTCCTTTCTTGATTTCTCTCTCTAAAGTAAAACAGAGAAAAGTGTTTCTGTACTATTTATTTGAACTTTTCTATTGATGTATGGAGATTTTCTTAGTCCATAGACATATGATCATAGTGACTAATACATGCATGCAGCAATATTTCAGCATTCAAAGGTGTTAAAACTAGTTTCCCTCATATCTGCGAGCCAATGTTCTCTTGTGATAACCCAAATCTCATAAGCCAACATTATGTAGTGATATCCCAAATCTCATAAGCCGCTAATCTTTAGTAATATCCTAAATCTTGTAAACCAATAATCTCTAGTGATATCTCAAATCTTTATTGAAAGCAGTAATTTGTTTGCATGTTGTCAGACTATGAATGTAAGCTTTGAATCAAAACTTCAGAGAAGGGGTATAACAATTAAAGTTCTACCATATATTATACCCTATATGTATTATTTTACATGTTATTATTTTCAGTGACATTTGTATTTTCAAAATGTTCACATTTCAATAGTGCAAAGAATGCATAAAAGGGTAGACAAGAAGATGTATGGAAAAAGCAGTGTTACAAGGTCTATAAAATTCACAAATATAATGAAGCATCAAAATATGTGAAACCATAAAATTGATCAATAAATCTCTCTTTGTATAAAATTAACTAAAGTAAAATAAAAGTCAGATGAGTACAAAGAGATCAGAGGAAAATAGGATGTAATGCAAGCTAGATCTTATACAATAGGCTTATAGGTAGAATTGATACAATAGGCTAAGGTAGACATGATTTTTGAACAATTCTAATTCCTCGACAACACCAACAAGGGTTCCTGCTATCAGAGGAAATAGATATCATGAGGCATGCATTGTGATTTGTACCTGTGATGTAGCAGAATTGACTCTTCTAAACCGAGGATCTGTATCATTGTAACCATGGCGCTGTAGAAATGACAAAATACTGACAATGTGTGGAAATGTATTCAACGGTTTTAAAAGTACTAACTTCTGATATTAATTCAAATTTGATTATAAAGATCCATGTAAAGACAGCTTAATATTTCTCGTAAAATTTAAAGATAAATGTTCTCAACTGCAGGAAATATGCTTACAATTAAGTATGATGCTTTTGATTATTTTCTAAATCTTGTAAAAATAGTGCCATAATACCATATGGCGGGTAATTTTCGCGAGGTTCTAATTTTCGCTATATTCGCCAGGTTTCTGGAAGCACTAAAATTAAAACTCGCGAAACTGAAGTCAGTATATCTTTATACATGTCTTTCCCCTACATAATTTTCCATTAGCGAAAATTGATGACCGCTAAAATTCAATACCCCTCTTCGGGGAACGAATCGCGAAATTTGGCATCCACGAAAATTACCCGCTATACAGTCATATTTTCAAAATATGCACATAATTTTAAGAAAAGTATGTAAGAAATTAAATATTTGCTTATCAATTTATCATTATTTTTCTAGAAGTTAAAATTCTCCAACAAAATGCTGCATGCTTGCCTAAGGAGAATATATACCAAGCTCTTTTAAAGGATAGGATGCCAGATACCACATGCAATATATATATTTTTAATGATAATCCATTTATGCCCATTAGCCTTTCATGGTAAATCAGATATAAAATGTTGATTGGGTATGTTGTTTTGTTACTTTGTTTGTTTAAATGGGTTTTACAGCACTTTCATCAATATTTCAACTTAATTATGGCGGTAAATTTTGGTGGTTGAGAAAGCTGGAGTGCCCAAAGAGAATCATCAACCTTGGGCGTGTAACCAACATACCCAACATGTACAGTTCTGTATGTTAATAAATGAACTAACACAACATACCTAGGAGAAATTTATGTAACACCTGACCCCAGAAATTTTTATTGTAAACAGGATCATAACCTCACTAGACCAATCAATAGATTAAATTTTTACATTATTGTCATAACAATTTTTAGTAAAGTGTTCTTTTTTGCTGAATAAAAATTAGTTATAAACAGAATATCATTATTTTCAATTCATAATTGTGTGTAAAATGTGATTAATTTTACAAGTAACTGTACAAGATAATAAAAACTTACAGGGTATTAAGCAATGTTTTTTTTCATAAGAGAAAAAAAAGGATTTCTCAAACTGATATAAAGTCAAAATTGAAAACATCACTGTTTTATCTACATTTCTATTTATCACTGTTGAGTAAAGACAAAAATTACTACTAACACATCTTTTTTAACAGTTAGGTATCAAATTTCTTCTTTCAAAACTTTGAAAGATTGAGCTTTGTTATGAAAATATATGGTTTAAGAAAGTAGAAATACTAAAGCAACTGTAACAAGAGTTGTCAGAGGACAACATAGCTCGCCGGGGATTCCAGTAACCTCAATGCACAATAAATTTGAAAGTAATAGAAGGCTCTCTTCACAAGAAAGTCACATATCAAATATAAACACCCTATCACTAAACAACTTAATTCTAGTAGCAAGTTAAAGTTTTTTTAAAAAATTGCCCTAAGGGCAATGTCAAGGTCAAAATGTCTACAACTACGATACCATCAGAAAGCTCTCATCAAAAGAACGTCACATACAAAATATGAACACCCTACCACTAACAAACTTAATTCAAGAAGCAAAATTAAAGTTTTAAAAAAATTGCCCTCAGGGCAAGGTCAGGGTCAAAATGTCTTCAAATATGGTACCAGAAGAAAGCTCTCATCATAAGGAAGTTACATATCAAATATGAACACCCTACCACTAAAAGCCTACCTTCTAGAAGCAAGGTTAAAGTTTTTAAAAAAAATTGTCCCCAGGGAAAGGTGAAGGTCAAAATGTCTACAAATATGGTACCACTAGAAAGCTCCCATCATAAGGAAGTTACATACCAAATATAAACACCCTAACACTAAAAGCCTACCTTCTGGAGGCAAGGTTAACGTTTTTTCAAAAATTGCCCTGAGGGCAAGGTCAAGGTCAAAATGTCTACAAATATGGTACCACTAGAAAGCTCTCATCATAAGGAAGTTACATACCAAATATGAACACCCTACCACTAAAAGCCTATCTTCTAGAGGCAAGGTTAAAGTTTTTCAAAAATTGCCCTCAGGGCAAGGTCAAGGTCAAAATGTCTACAAATATGGTACCACTAGAAACCTCTCATCATAAGGAAGTTACATACCAAATATAAACACCCTACCACTAAAAGCCTACCTTCTAGAGGCAAGGTTAAAGTTTTTTAAAAATTGCCCTCAGGGCAAGTTCAAGGTCAAAATGTCTACAAATATGGTACCAGAAGAAAGCTCTCATCACAAGGAAGTCACATACCAAATATCAACATCCTAGCTCTTCAGGTTTCAATTCCACAAGCCAGGTTAAAGTTTTGCTGACGCCGACAACGCCGACGCCGGGGGTATGACAATAGCTCTCCGGACATTCGTCCCGGCGAGCTAAAAAGGTCAAATTTTAGTACTATAACACATAATTTTGTGGATAAATACAACAAAATGCTGCAATTATTAGCAAAGAATTGCATTTTTTCATTATTTTAGCAGGCGTATATTATTACATTTTCAATGAAACATACAAGGGGAAAAGAACATCAAAGACAGTTATCCACTAATTTAACCTTAACATAATTGTATTGAATTACAATGGGCTATAAGTAGTTAGATTTGAACAGCAGAAAAAGAGCAGTTATGTGGATATCTATATTAGTCATGATAACAGAATCATTATTGTTAAAGACTACAAGTCAAGTCCAAAGTTAGTCACTTTTCTTTCTGAAATTCGATTTCAAGTAAAATCAAATATTTTATGATAGCCCCAAAAACTGTGGGGAACGATATAAAACATTATTGTTTCCATTGGGAGACAGATTATATAATTTAAATGTATATGCAAGGATTATCAAACTTGATATTTCCATTCCTTGTTACAATGGTATGACAACACATTAAATAGACATTTTCACCCTTTAACCCTTGGCATTAAAATTAGATGAAAAACAAATTTGAATAACTTAATATTAAATGTGATATTTTGTCCTCTGTTCCTTCTTAGAATCATCAAGTAAGAGCTTAACAAAATCCAACAAGTAACCACCTAAAGTTGCCATAACACTTCACCTTGAAGTGATCTACCCACATACCAAACACCAAAAGCCTAACTCAAAAGTACAAATAAGTTACAGTCATGACACAACTTTTTCATAAAGAATTCAATTAGACAGAGAGAAGCCAGTTCAAGGTAAAAGGACGAGTATGGTACATGACACATAACAGTGAAGTGCCACATGCCTACCTCTAAATGCAAAAACAGATTAAGTGCCAACACCACTTAGCAATAATCTGACATTGGAGACAATGTTCTTGATCAAAGGTAAGCAAAAATGGTTCATAATGCATCATCTTCAAGAGAACTTCCAAATATCAAATATCAGATGTTTTTGTTGTGGATGGACATTTGCACAAGGTGATTGATTACTTAAATGAATCCGCCACTTTTTGTTGTTGGTTCCCAATAAAATTTAGGAAATCATTCTGCCTACTGGAATGAGATTTGAGATATGGGTGATAACTCTTTCAAATTATTTTGTTGGGATTAATCAAGCTCCACTATTGAAAAAAAATTCATGATGACTGAGGACACTGAAAAATGTGGGGGGGGGGGGGCTTTTGGTTTGGGGGATGTCATTTATTTAAGTTAGAAGTAATCTGTAGAAAATACAGAGAATTACTACCAAGTTGGCATTTTTGCTATATAACTTACTGGATTTTTAGCTGATGAAGGCAGTGGTGGTCTCCCCTCTGTCTGCCTTCCACGACTTCTACCTCCTTTTCGTCTCAAGAATTCATTATATTCTTCATTGCGTAACTGTTTTTTGCGTATCTAAAACAATTTTCATGCACAGTGTTAGTACAGCTAATAAAATCTATCATTGTCCACAATTTATAACTACTGATTGTTTTTCTTATCATAAAAATGGTTTTAGTTTAAAAAAAAAAGCATACAAGCAATGACAAATAAATTCAATATGAAATGTTGAGTTCACCATAACCTTGTTTTTCGGTCAGCATGAGGATATGATAAGCCAATGGAAGGACTACATGCTCCATACATTAACCAGCATGCTATAACTTACAGAGTACGGTTTTATATCAACAAAATGTTTACTTTCATACCAGTACCGTGACCAGCTTTGTACAGGATAATTCAGTCTCTGTATTGATATATTTGATATTTCAAAATAAAGTTCGGATTTAAATGTTTTAAAATTTTTCCATAAGTTGGTCAAACTTTCATAAATCTTCATAATGTCATACAATTAAGAAAATAGTTAGTTATTTGACAATTATAATTCTTTAGGCAAAGAAAACTTGATTACTTAATATTGGCATTCTTGTTTTCTACTGCTCTATCAACATGAACTAAATTCATTATAATATGACTAATACCTCTGCTGAATCTCTGGGATTTAACCCCTTCAAAGAAGCTCCTATTCCCTCATCTGTCGATGGTCTCTGTCTGGGTTCTGGTTCTGGTTCATAATACTAAAACAAAACAATTTATTTGCTAACTTCTTATTAAATATAGCTAACAAGTACACACTTAATTATTTCCAAAACTTGTTGCAATATGTTATACCCGAGATAAAAGTAAGAAAAAAAGTAAAAGGTAAGTTTTGTTTCATACTTTTCTAGTTTTACTGTTTAGCAATATTGTGAGCTTCTCACAGGGTCTCAAAAGTTCGAAGTTTAAAGTTGGAAAATCGGTGACACCCCTGAGCTAGGGTAGGTGCTTTGAAACCTTGACATATGCGGGATATGAACCCACAGTGGTGTTGCCCACCATAATTGGAAGTCCAGTGCCCTGACCACTCTGCCACCATGCTCCTGAATAAATGTCTGAAGTTAACTGTTTATCATTTATTATGTTAGTAAATTCCACGATAGAGTGATATGATTAAAGTTAAGATTAAATTTTTTCAGTATGACTGCCATACTATTGTATGTATTAGAATCATATACTGTTAAAGTATTATTGTTCCTGGGGTTCAAATTTTCGTGGATATCGTGGCTTGCCAAAACCACGAAATTAAGTTCCCAACGAAATGCATTTTTCCCTTAAGTTATAATGCATAGAACTCGAAACCACTAATTTAAGTACCCACAAAATAGTGATCTTTATGAAAACCATGACAATTGATGTAAATGAATAAAAGTACTTCCACAGTATACTGAATACCATTACATTTCTATACACGTGCTGTCTTATAGTGTTTAAGTGTGTCTTTGTTTGAAATTTCGACATAATGATATTTTCTAACTGGTAAGTTAGATAATTTGAAATCTCCTAATGAAAAGTCACTAAGAATACCATCAGCCACAACAATTCATTTTTTTTATGTCTTTTTTCCAGCGTTTTTGTAAATTCATACATATATTTGCTTATCAGACGTTGCATTTTTTTGTCAGTCAAAATAGTTATTTACTTCACAAATTTCTAAATACTTTTCCAGTTTAACTATCAGGATTAACAGTTTTCAATAATAACACTGTATATAAATATGAGTGATGAAATATACCTCTCTCTGTGGTTCTGATGGTCTCTGTGATTCTGTCGGTCTATTTCTACCTCTTCTGTCACCAGGCTGTAAGAAAAAAATGCAAAATTAAAACAAAATTGAAAGTACCTTCAAAGGTATAAAACATTTGTTCTTCCTTACTTTATTAAGCTAGGTTTAACTTCCATTTTTTCTGTCTACAAAAATAAATTTATATGTCCATTTGTTAAAATGATTTTCAAAATTTTATGAAAAATAAAACTATATTTCAGAATTAGCTAAATATGATTCTCTTCACTTCAAGTTTTATTGCATTATCTGGTCTTTAGTTGAAGGATATGCCTAAAGTGTCAAACCATTTATACAATGGTTCATTTACTTATCTCATTTTAGTAATTTAATTAAACTGCAATGGCTTGAACGCCATGGATGTCTCAAACCCTTTTAATTGTCCCTACATTGTTCAATCCTGATAACTCAAACACCCCTCTTGCTTGAACATTTTTCATCGGTCTCTTGAGTGTTTGAGCTATGGAAGTTTGACTGTATAAAACAAACTTTGATTTTAACATACTGATATTGTTATATGTAGAGTAAGAAATTTGAAGAAACTTGATTTTTTAATTAACTTAATATTTACAAATAAATACCAAAAAGTTTTCTACAATATTGGGCTATGCTACATGTACATATATAATATGATAGGAGCACAGCTTCACACTTTGATAAGTGTTGAGTAAATGTGAGTAAGAACTGGGTGATACAAAGGGTACCCTGCATTTACATTTTTGAAACAAAATGTCATTTAATAAGGAATGAGAAGTCCAACTTTCACAGTGCATTTTTGCCCATTTGACAAAATATATTGTATATCATGAGCACCTTCAATAAAGTTTTTGCTATTTGTGGGATATAATAATGTAGTTGACAAAATAGATTTTATCAAATTCTACTTGACTCTAAAATAAGGAAATCATGCATAAAAACAAAATTATTGCATGAAAAATGAAAATAGTAGTAATCAAAGACAATTTCAGAGAGTGCATTTTGATACTTGCATATCTTTTTGAATAAAAATTCAATGAGCTCTAAACATTCTGATGAACAAAGCTTTTTCTGGAGCTTTTAGTCCTTTTGGCTCTTTTTGCCTCGATTTTTTATTTTTCTTCACAAAAACAATATTTGTTGAATTCTTTACACAGAACTGAAGTTATATATCAACTATGAATCTGATGGCAACTGTTCCATATCAAGTTTTATGTGATTGAATAAATAATAACTTTAGAACTCGTAGCAAATTTGTTTCAGCAACCATCAAATTCAAATTAAATTCTTTCTTACTGCACAATATTGTGATTTGCAGCCACAATAGACAAACTAATCAGTTTTTTACAAAAAATAACACCAATATTAAAACACATCAATAGACAGCTGATTACACTATCCCCTCAATTCAGTCACTGTACAATTTTTATATTATTTAAAATTTCAGCATTGTTAAATGTGATCAGACATGTCCATCACACCAATGTCATTTATTTAAATTGAAATATACATGTGCTACCAGCATGATCTAAGAGGTAAAATTTACATACAACTCTTGATATGCTATGTGCCAAAGCTTATATATAATTCTTTTACAGCAAATGTTAGCAGTTGGAAAAAAAATCAACAACTTAAGCATTTACTATATGCAATAGGTTTTGTATCTGCACTTTAAACACAAAACAATATTTAGTTTACCTCCGGTCTAGCCTCTACATCAGCCTTAACTTCCTTTATCAATCCTATTAATGCTTGGTTATGCTGAAATTTTATATTTCAACAAAATATTTCAACTAACCTCCTTTTCATTAATATCTTCAAAATGATTATAGATGAACTGACACAGTTGCATTTACTCATAAACTTTCATAAATCATTCAATACCATACTTTTGAATCGTGTTCACTCCGGAAAAAAGTTCTAATTTTATACGTGAAAAATCAATACAAGTTTCCACCATCAATTACATAAGAGTTCCTATCTCGAAAGTCCCGTATTCACTTAATGCCATATTTATCATAAATGTGTTGATTAGATAGAAGTGTAAAAATAAGATGGTATGTGTTTATAGAGGAAGTTGTTACTAGGATGTGAATATACCACACAAATTAGCCTCTCCGATACCTCATACTGGTCCTCGTCAGACAATATACTACGATATGTATTAGCTATTTCATAAAAACTTTCTGCTTGCTGAAATTTCATGAGAAATAAATATGAATGAATGGTGAACAAAAACAGCATATTTAATACTAATGTTTCCTATCAAGTTTTTTTTTATCTTTCACCTAAATATGGGGACCTTAGAACTTTTCACCTTGTTTTTGAATTCACAGAATACATTGTGGAATAAATTGGCTTGATAAACCAGAAAGAAAATTGGTCATAATGCAAAGTTATCTGTATGGTCATACACTATCAACAAAAAAAAAAAATTATCATTTCCAAGATGACAATCAGATAACATTTTCTGTTGGTTTAATTTGTATATAAGTCTTATTTATCTACCTCAGTTATTAATCTGTTATATTCTTCTCTCCTTTCTTCATTTAGTTTGTCTCTTTGTCTGTCATGAGCTCCCAGCTTATTAAACATTCCACCTGGAGTTGGAGGTTTTGGGGGAAGCTGTTCCCTATTATTGTCCCTCTCCTTTTCCTGTCGCTATAAAATAAACAGTTCAAAAGGTTTAAAACAGAATTTGTCTCCTCTGAATCTTTTGAATAAAAACAGATGAGATCTGAGAATAAAAGAAAACAAATACAAAAAGTTGATACAATGGTTTCCATTAAATGAGCTATATTACTATATTACACTGTCACAAGTTGTATGACTAGAAATGGAACATTTTTTCTCTAATTTTATTCTAGCTATTGATATTTTAACTGATAAAGTGCAGTGACTATTAGACAAACTTAGTACAAAAGTCAAGTAAAAGATAAATGTTAGATGAATTAGTATAACATACACAGAAGCATATAAGAATAAAATAATCAGTGTTTTAACTTATCATATATTTATGTAAAAACATGGCAATATAGCACTTCATAATAAACATGCATACATTTTAACAATATACAGTCTGTAATGTTACAAAATAAATTAAAAGGTTGAAATTAATTTTTATAGAACATTTGAGTTATCATTCTCTCTCTGTTTTAATTATTTCACAAAAACAATCATATCAGCTACTCATTTGTTCATTTATTCCAAATTTAGATTTTCAATTGCCTCGTCTATACTGTATATGTGTTTGCCATTTTACACAACTTTTTTCCAATATGCAAGACTAAAATACTAAATTCGAAAAGTGCTGTACTTTTAAATCAAGAGAAACTGGGACATATACATGAATTCTCTTGCATATCAAATTGAACAAAAAAAAAGCTCACAAGTCTGTTTAGACTAAAAATAGCCGTCACATTATTATTTTCAGAGGTCAGAGGTCAGTTGTTTGCTACCTGTAAGTGCTGAAAATTCAAACTTTCCAATTAGTTTTAGTATTCTTTAATACCATGAGAACTAGAGAATGTGTCTATAAGACGACAAATTTATGACAATAGATAACGTAAGTCAATCAGGCGTAAAAATTAGTTCCCAGTCACAGAATCGTCAGCAAGTACAATTACAGATGATAGTACAATAAACTTTTGTTGAATAATGAAAAGTAACAAACATAGGTAATCAACAATTACAAAGTTTGCCTCGTTGTGGCACTTTGTCACAGCAACCAAATTGTGCCTGGATGCTGACATACTATCAAAATTGCATGCATTAGCAAGGTTAGCTGAACCAACAATGTACAGTTACTGAGCTATGAACTTAGATGTATATATTAATGTAAGTCATTCATGAGTAAAAAGTATGTTTAAGTGACCTATTTTTGTCTGGATGCTGAGCTGCACATGCACATGCAAGATGATCCTACCATGTACAGTTCATGAGATCTGATCCCTGACATGAACTTGAATGTAAGTCACTAAAGCATAAAATGGAGGTCAAAGTGACCCAATTTTGCCTGGATGCTGACCTACCATCAGAGATGCATGCACACGCAAGGTTAGATGATCCTACCATGGACAGTGACTGAGATCTGAACTCGGACGTAGACCTGAATGTAAGTCACTCAAGCGGAAAATATAGGTCAAAGTGACCTAATTTTGCCTGGATGCTGACCTACCATCAGAGATGTATGCACATGCAAGGTTAAATGATCCTACCATGTACAGTGACTGAGATCTGAACTCGGACGTAAACTTGAATGTAAGTCACTCAAGCAGAAAATATAGGTCAAAGTGACCTTATTTTTCCTGGATGCTGACTTACCATCAGAGATGCATACATATGCACAGTTAGATTATTGTACTATGTATAGTAACTAAGATATGAACTAAAATGTAAATTTGAATGCAAGCCACTCAAGCGGAAAATATAGGTCAGAGAGACCTAATTTTCTTGGAGGCTGTGAGTTAACCCAAGATGCACCTGCATGCAAAGTTTGATGACCCTATTCTGCATAGTTACTAAGATATATACCCAAATGCAGATGCGGACGAGGACGCCGGGGGTACTCCAATAGTCCCCCTCAACTTCTTTGAGGTGAACTAAAAATACCATACTAAAGTCCTTTAAACATTAAACATTGGTCAGGTCAAAAATTATCCTTGAATTATGTAGTATTCACCAATTAAACATCTAGCTGTTTGAAATGGGCCTAATGCAAAATTTAACAAAGTCATTCAAGCATGAAATGGAAGTCAGTCAACAAATTGTCCAAAAATAAAGATGAGTAATTTCATGAAACATCATAATATGTTGTGTAGTTGTTGAGAAAAGTATGTAAAACACAAAATTTATCTTAAGTCATTCGAGCGTAAAAAGTAGGTCAAAGACACTTAATTGGCCCCATTTGAACAGTACTCATCCAGTTGATTTATTTTGATGCAAAAACATTGGGATAACATGTAAAGTTCATGACAAACAGACTTAAATGCAAAATTTAACAAAAGTCACTCAAGTGTAAAATAAAGGTCTAAACGACCTAATTATCAATGTTTTGGGTAGCATGCATCAAGGTAATTAATTTGATGAAACATCACATTGGTATAATGTGTAATTGTTGAGAAATGGACTTAAACGCAAAATTTAACAAAAGTCACTCAAGTGTAAAATATAGGTCAAGGCTACCTAACTGTCAATGTTTTGGGTAGTACTCATCAAGGCAATTAATTTGATGAAACATCATATTGATATAATGTGAAGTTGTTGAGAAATGGACCTTAACGCAAAATTTAACAAAAGTCGCTCAAGTGTAAAATATAGGTCAAAGCTACCAAACTGTCAATGTTTTGGGTAGTACTCATCAAGGCAATTAATTTGATGAAACATCATATTGGTATAATATGTAGTTGTTGAGTTGTTGAGAAATGGACCTTAACGCAAAATTTAACAAAGGTCACTCAAGTGTAAAATATAGGTCAAAGCTACCTAACTGTCAATGTTTTGGGTAGTACTCATCAAAACAATTAATTTGATGAAACATCATATTGGTATAATGCATAGTTGTTGAGAAATGGACTTTAATGCAAAATTTAACAAAAGTCACTCAAGCGTAAAATGTAGGTCATGGATCCCTAATTGTTGGTGAATCTGGTAGTACTAATCAAGGTGCATGTACTGGTGTAATATTATCAAAATACTACAAGAGGTTGCCAAAATATGGACCTAAAAGCAAAACTTAACATCAGGACGGACGGACGGACGGATGGACATACGTACAGACGGACAAAGGTAAATCTATATGCCCCTTCCACTTCATGGCAGGGCATAAAAATCCTTGCAAGAATAAATAGTATATTTTCAATTTTATAAATGAATTTAACTGTTAAATCTCACTGTAGTTATAACAATCAGCTTCATGCAATTAAACAGCTATACTTATATGTTAAAATTAGATTTTTCAGTGATACCTCTACAGAAATCTCATACAACTTTTTCAGTTGATGTTTGTATATTTTCAGTAATCGGAGATATCTCTTCTGTATATGTGAAGGAACCAGCCAAGTTGGAGTGAGAAATGAGCGGACATGTTCCAAGTGATGTCCTATATCAGTCAACAGAGTATCAGCATAATTAAATACTGTTTCCTCTTTCTCTGTCATATAATGTTTTAATTCTTTGAATTTCTGTTCAACCTCATCCATATGACTTTGTGATAAGAGGTACAAAGGGGGTGGATCATTGTAGTAGTCCCCCTTTTGATCCTCATTCTTGTTTCCAGGATACACATGAGGATGACCTGCATTTATTAGGTTCCTAGTTTGTTCTCCAGTTTCAATTTTGAGCTACAAACCAAGGGGCAGGTAATATAATTATTTGGCTGTGATGGTTTTCAATCTTGTCAAATAACTACATGTATATAGAATAATCAGACCTCTTTGTTTTAAAACAGTTGTCATAATATAAGATCTATGGTGGGTACAATTACATGTAAAGTCATATGAAAGTGTTTTGAAAAAAAAAACAAGAGCTGTGTATATGTAAGGCAACCTGAAAGGTTTTGAAATTTATATAAACTGGCAATAAAAAATGTAGTTTCAAAAGTGCAAAACATAAAATGACTAAACTATACGTAAATGAATATTAAACAAAATAATAATACAAAATTCAAAACCTAAAACGTGTACTACAAAATGTACTGTGTGCTTATAAGCCAAAATAAGGTTATTTGTATAATAGATGATTGTTTTCATGCTTGCGATATCAGTCTACTTTTTGTGGAATTGTCCTTTTTTATTATTCATGGTAGTTATATTGTGTTCTTCACTATTTTTTTAAGTGTGTCCTTTTTTCAAATATATGTAAGTATTTATTTGTTGTATGTCTACATACACTTTTATGTAAATTTTCACTCACTGGTGTATCCAAACACAGTCATGGGTTGTATTTGCTTTATTTCTTCTAAAAATGCGAATTTGTAAATATAAAATTCGTAAAGGTTCCTCGGAACCATGTGTCTCGCCTGCTCAGTAAGGTATCATTATAATCAGGACAATACTAGCGTTTATATACTTTCTGTATTCAAAAAAATAACTGGTGTTTACGAGTTTCAGGAATTTACCAAAATTGGAATCAAATATTTTTGCAATTCCATTATTGATAATTATTGTTTTCATCAATATATTTTTTAAAAAGTATGGTTGCTAGGTAGAATTCCAAAAATTAATAGGTCTAAGATCGAATTCCAGGAAATTTACCAAAAATTGGAATCAAAACTTTTTGCAATTTTAGTCATTAAATGTTTATTTATTTCAAATTCACTCAAAAACCATGGCTGCTAGGAAGAATTTTAAAAAACTGCATGTCTTGGACAGTTTCAGGAAATTTACCGATGTTGGAATAAAATATTTTTGCAATTCCATTATTGAAAATTACTGTTTTCATCAATATATTTTTAAAAAGGTATGGTTGCTAGGTAGAATTCCAAAAAATAAATTGGTCTAAGAGAGTTCCAGGAAATTTACCAAATATTGGAATAACAAATTTTTGCAATTTCATTCATTAAAATGTTTGTTTATTTCAAATTCACTCAAAAACCATGGTTGCTAAGAAGAATTTCAAATCAAAGCCTCAAAACGCAGTATTACTGTTTTCTAGCTTTATGATCGCATGCAAGCAAGAAATTTACAGCTTTATACTATACATAGTGTTTGCAACTAGAGTAGGGGCAGTAAAAAAATCAACAGAAAGTTGTTTTTTTTTGGCTGAAACAAAGATCTAGTTATTTTTATGTCATTGTTTCCGCATCTGGTATTGATATGCAAGTCTTTAGATTTTCTCACTTGTATTTCATTTCTTTTTCTGTTATTTCATTTGGAATGAAAAACTGTTCTATCTTCTATACTATAATTAATATCAAATGAACACAATTTACAACATGTACAATTGTTGCCTCTCTTAAGGAAACACATCTAGATTTTTTTTTCTTCAATGAAAACTAAGGGCCATAGATTCACAATGTAGCTCCGTGTGGGGTTTAGGACATTTTATGCAACATAACCACTTTATTGCTGGGATTTTAGACTCCTGTGTTTATGTGTTGCGATGATGACCAGACAGTCATTAAAATTAAAAGTAAGATGATCAAACACAAGTATTTGGAACATCATTTCAGAAGGCTGTATTATTTGTTTGATGCACATATAAAAATTGTCTCCTTTCATTGCATTTCATTTAAAAAAAAAATGAAGCATTACAATTTCTAAATATGTTTTTGCTCCAACAGATTCAGTAACTCGAGTGGTTTAAAATATTACCTTTTCGCGTGTAACACCTTTCGTGAATAGCAGTACCAGCATGTTTGTTAGCCATGTTCAACCACAGGGCCTTGTTACTAATAAGAAAATTTTACTAACTATGCAGACATCGCTTCCACACCTGCTCGCTTCAACCCATGTTTATTTTGTTATTTCCCTCATAAAATAAAACTTGGTCTGCTTTACTTCCAAAGATGTTTATCTTTTCAAAGAATGTCATGAGCCAAATTCGATTACCTTCCGTTCAATTGGGGGACAATCTTTTTGTTGAGAAATGCACAAAATTGTCAACTTCATTGACAAGAAAAAGAAAGTAAACTTCAGAATTCTCTGGACTTTCCATAGGCTAAGGAATATATCCCGGAATTCTTTGATTACGTCACTGGGTGGTATAGAAAACCCTCGAGAGTTCCGAGTTTATTTTTTTCCAAATATAGAAGTTTGTGGTCAAAGGACTGTAATTTCAATATTCCCGACCGATGGACTGGTTAATCGTGATACATAATGATATGAGTGACTACGATTGCTAGATATATAACTCTTATAACGTCTCTCAAGTCTTAAAAGTTAAATATCCACCGGTATTGATTATCACAGGCTCAGCTGTCTAACCACGTGGATACCGCATGATAGATGTAATCCCGATTTTGATTGGCTATTGATCGACACGTGATATTCATCCGTTACATAAACGCAAAAATGTAAACAAAACATTTTTTCAGCGTAGAATTTCTTGCAAATCTCGTTTTTCCTCTAATTTCGTTTCACGACCGTAAAATCGCTTAAAAGCACACATGATTTGTCAAGGTTGACAGGTATTTTTAGCAATATATTGCCTTTTTGTGATCAGTAAACATCAGGTATCTTTCTTTACTCGTAGTGATATCGGGCGCTAAATTCTAGAGTTTATATGAGCGTATATTTTGTAGTTCCCGGAAGTCATGTAAACAAAACAATATGGCTTCAAGCTGATCGTAAATTACTGTTTTCGAAAACAGTAAAAAAATTGCATGTCTTGAAGAGTTTCAGGAAATTTACCAAAATTGGAATCAAATATTTTTGCAATTCCATTAATGAAAATTACTGTTTTCATCAATATATTTTTAAAAAAAGTATGGTTGCTAGGTAGAATTCCAAAAATTAATTGGTCTATGAGAGTTCCAGGAAATTTACCAAAAATTGGAATCAAAAATTTTTGCAATTCTAATCATTAAAATGTTTGTTTATTTCAAATTCACTCAAAAGCCATGGCTACCAAGAAGAATTTCAAAAAATTGCATGTCTTGGACAGTTCAAGGAAATTTACCAATGTTGGAACCTTGTTTTTTTATTTCTTATGCGTTCAAAATTATGCTTGGCATCAAAGAATTGCCTTATTTCAAAATTATATGCAAACATTTCAAAAATTATCGCCTTTATCGGTCTTTGATATTTTCAGGAAATTTACCGAAGTTGGAACCACAATGAAAATTCCAACAGCTTGTTCCATATCTGCACACTGCATGAAGCAATGTCCAATTTTAATGATTAACATATTTTATTTGCAATTCTTCAATGAACATACCAATATTCCTCTAGCAACACCTATAAAACTCCTTCTAAACTCCTGTCTTTTGTCTGCTCGTCAAGACAATCAAGCTTCTATAGAATTCTATTGTATACCAATTTGTACTGCCTGAAGGGGTTTACCTTGATACCCCAGAGATGACAAATTGGTATGGAATAGAATTCTATAGAAAGTTGAGTAATTGATTAGCAGACAAAAGACAGGAGTTTAGAAGGAGTTTTATAGGTGTTACTAGAGGAATATTGGTATGTTCATTGAAGAATTGCAAATAAAATACGTTAATCATCTGGGAAATCCACCATAAGAACTTTTATTTGTGGATTAACATTGAAATTTTTAGCAAAAAACTAAGTTCAAATAAGCAAAAAATATGGAAAAACCCCCCAAAAAATTTCCAAGATAATTTTCTGACCATCATCTAAGTTTTGACCACTTTTCAATAAATTCCAATAAGATTTTATAATTTTATTCAACTTTTAAAAAACTTTAATCTGTGGGTTAACATTCAATTTTTTGCAAAAAAAACTAAGTCCAAATACGGAAAAAATACGGAAAAATGAAAAAAATAAATTTCAAAATTTTCATCTGGAAGTAATTTTCAGAACATTTTCTAGCTTCTGACTAGTTTTTATGATATTCCAATAAGATTTAATAACTTTATTCACCATCTAAAAAACTTTAATTTGTGGGTTAACATTTAAAAAAACTAAGTCCAAATACGGATAACAAAAAAAAATTTTCCAATTTTTTTAGCTAGAGGTAATTTTCTGACCATTATCTAGCTTCAGTCCAATTTTGACACAATTCTATAAAGATTAAATGACTCTAATCAACCTATGAAAAACTTGTGCAATTGTTGACGCCGCCAACGACGACGACAGAATTTTGATCGCTATGTCTCACTTCCGCGACGAATAGGCGTGACAAAAAGTGACCTTAGGATTCAGAATAATCTTACAGTATCAAGTATTTGGTGAAAAATTCTTGATTAAATATTTAATATATTATTTCTTAAGTCTTTTGTTTAAATAAACACAAATACAGAGCTCTTTATTCACTACAAATTTTGTTCATATTTTGTATATTTGCTAGTACATTTTTTATCATGAAGGAGGGACCAATGTGTTTTGATGAAATTAAACTGAAAAATGTTATTTTTTTTTGTTCAATCAAATGAAAAATAAAACAATTCTGTACAATAATGTCATATAATCAAGTGTTTATAAGTAACAAAATTTGTCAATTAATTGAGGGTAATAAAAAAAGTTTCATCTTGACTGTTTTGCGGCAAAACTATTAAAATGGAACTTTTGAGTTAATTGTTTGTCACCAAGTTATATACAACATGTACTACAAAGATACAAAAATTAAGCTCTAGCTTGAGTAGGACACATTGATCAATATATCACTGATGATTAGAGGGTGAATAATTTTTATTCTAATTTCAAATGCTCCAGATTAACTGTTTTTGTCATCTAAAATCTAGTCAACATTTGCCATTTTGGGGATTGTAATGGCAAACTTCATATTACTTACTATTTTGTTTCTTTCAAGAGATAATCTGGGTTTTATTTATTTAGTAAGTTCAGTCCTGCCTTACTAACACACATTTCCACCTTCATCTACACAAGAGTTCCTTATTAGAATTTTTTATGCATCAATGTATCAAATATTTGATTCCTTGGTTTTGAACTTTATTCATTTACACCAGTTTATATTTACAATTTCTGTAAATTTGTAATTTCATCCTATTTATAATTGTTTTATATATTTTATTGTATCTATACCAGGGTTAATCAGCAAACTAAACTATCATGCATGTCTACCTCTCTCAGAAGTTGTTGATATTCCTTTTCTTTCTCTTCTAACATAGTTAAAGCTACTTTCTCAGCCTCAGTATATGATGATGGTCTTCCCTTTATAAGGTAAAATGGGGTTAAAATTTATATTTCAATTTATACAGTTTTTCTTGTTCTCAATGTTCACCTTTAATTTCTGTTCAAACATATTCTTGTCTTCTATAACAATGACCTTGCCCTAAGGCAAGGTCACTGTACTAGCTTACTGTGACCATTCCAAAAATGACTGTGACTAACTATGACCTTGTCTTATGCAAAGGTGACCTTGTCCTAACTAACAAGGGTATGTTTAACTAACAACGACCTTGTCCTGTATGATCTTGTCTTCCCTAACAATGACATTGACCTAACTGATAATGATATTTCCTTTACTATTATCAACGACCTTGTCCTAACTAATTATGACATTTCCTTAACTAACAATGGCCTTGTCCTCCCTGACTATGTCTTAACTGAATATAAGCTTGTCCTGGCTGACAATTGAAAAGACCTTTAACAAAAATTGTCTGCATTTGAAAGGAAACCCTTGCATATTTGAAAGATTACTTTTTTTAAGATTATTGTGCAAAGTATACAGTTATATTGAGAAAGATTATTGGTGAATTGAAAATAAACATAATTAGTCCACAGGATATTTTTTCAATAATTCATTTGTTTAGAATGGTGTGGTATGGATTATGCTATAAGTTCTTAGACCAAATACTCAGCATTAAGTAGTTACACATGAAAAATTACAAGTGAATAGTGACAACTTAAAGAAAACAAATAAAAATGAATAAAATCTATCATATTAACTAACAAAATGAGAAATGATTTCTAAAATATCCTAAATAAGTGTGAATATCTGTAAAAATTAACTCACAAAAACAATATAAATGTGAATAAAAATGTTACATAAAACAAGCAATTTTTGTTTCAAATAAAAACAAATTATAATTTAACACAAATCAGTAGTATATGATGAAATAGTCAAACCAACTTAGTCCTGTCAGACATGTTTTGTAACGCATTATAATGGATATTCTAATTGTAAGGCATATTGCATAATTTGTCACTGATTATCACAATGATTAATTTTCTTTTAATTTCTGAAAATTCAACATTCAAATTAGAATTTTTTCTCTACAAAGAACTTTCACTGAGAGAATTCAATGATCAAAAGAAGATATGAATCTGATTACATTTAATAAATTGAAGGTTTGTATTTGAACTTTTTAGAAGCCAGGTTTGACTATACAATTAGGGAAGCTATGCCTATACTACAGGGATTATCAGCACTACCTGATCCACTCTGGGTCTTTCAATTGTATTTTCTTCTCTGCCTTGTTGAAGCTAAACACAGAACAAAACTAGAGGTTATATCTTAGTCAGGGGATGTTACTCTAATCTTTAATCTAGCAGATGTCAATAAAGGGCTACGCCGAGCGCAGCATAATAAGACCGCAGAATTTCGACCATTGAAATTTGAGCAAGTGTATTTTAAAGTCAATGTGGACACAGTAAAGAGCTTGACACAGTATTAGCTGGACACAAAGTAGGCCTAAGAAATATCAAAATTAGTCATTTTAATCCCTTAAAGCTCTGAAACAGTAAGAGTTACACAAAAGCTTACAACAAGAGGAATCAAAAGAAAAAAATCCCATTGAAATCCGATGAAAAATAAAGATTTTGCATATTTTGAACAATTGCAATTTTGGCCCCTTTGACCCTCACAGCTCAAAAACGGTTAGAGATATGCTAAATCTATTAATTTAATACTGAAAGCTTACAACCAGAAGAATCCAAAGAAAAAAATCCCATCAAAATCCGATAAAAAATAAAAAATTTTAGGTGATTGTGCAATTTGCAATTTTGGCCCCTTTTGGCCCCTTATAATTCTGAAAAGAAACAAATTATCAAAAATCTAATTGTTTAAGACTATGTTAATTTATAATAAGGAACCCATTGCAAAAAATTGCATCTAAATCGGACAAAAAGTAAGAAATTAATATTTTTGAGATTTGCCCCTTTTGTGTCCCATTTATCTCATGAACGGTACATCCGACGTGAAATCCGTTGACTTACACCAGATTGTAAATTTTCTCAGGAGTACACAGAAAGAAACCCCATCAAATTCTGATAAATAATAAAGAATCTACAGCCCAATATACGAAAATGCCCAATTTATCCCTTTTTGGCCCCTTTTTTGAAAACGGGAGGGGCTACAATACTAAAAACAAATGCAGGCCTTCCTTTTGTGCCAAGGAACATTGTATTAAACTTTGGTAGGGATTGATCAACTGGAACTTAAGTTATTGACCAAAAACAGAAGTGTCCACAGACGACAACGACAACGACGACGACGACGACGACAGCACCATACCATTATACGACCTCAAAATTTTTGTGGTCGTATAAAAATTAACATTTCCACTAGCAAAGACAGGCAATTACTTAGTGTCAGATTTGAAATCTTTAAACATATAATTCATAAACACATTCCATCAAAATCCTAGTCTTTTGGACTATTTAAGGATCAGATTGGGGCTAGCTAGTAGGAATATTTTATCAATTGTTTTACAGTAGCAATACTAATAAGAGGCTCTCAAGAGCCTGTATTGCACACCTGAACTGTGATTAATGGCGACAGTCTATGTTAAAGAGGCCAAAGTTATGCACATTTGTGTACGGGGAAAGGACCTTTGAAAAGTGTTTTAGTAGGATCCAATGATAAACTATGTTTCCTCCTAGCAGCCATCTTGGATAGTATGAATCTGAAAAAAAAAAACCTTTTTGCAGAATGCCACCAAAAGGTTATTATGGCCAAGTTTGGTTCACATTGGCTCAGCAGTTTCAGATGAGATGTTTGAATGTGCTTACCCAAGGGTTCAAATGTTAAAACTATGTTCCCCTAATTTTGGCCATCTTGGATAAAGCATTGACCTGAAAAACTGTTTTTTGCAGGGGACCACCCAAGGACTATTGAGGCAAAGATTTGTTCCACTTCACCCTGCAGTTTCATGGGAGAAGAAGATCTTTGAATGTTTTCCCATAAGGTCTGATGTAAAAACTATGTTCCCGGCTGGCGACCATCTAGGATATAACACAAACCTGAAAAACACCCTTTTTTGCAGGAAACCACGAAAAAGACTATTATGGCCTAGTTTGGTTCTACTTGGCCTAGTAATTTTAGAGGAAAATATCTTCGACTGAAAAGTTTCCACTGGACGGACAGACAGAGGGATGCAAAGTGATAGCCAAAGCTCACCCTGGCTCAAGCTAGATGAGCTGAAACAGTATTGTTACTATATATGTACATTGTATCACTGAAGAAATATAGATAATTTGATGACATGGCTGTTATAATCTGACCATATAAAACGAAAACAAACCAGACGGGAAACCATTCAGGTCAGATTTTTCATCCAGACCTTCTTTTGATTTTTATATCAAATTCATTTCCATTCTTAAAACCTATGATGAATATCTTATGTAGAATATGTGGTATTCATTTTAAAAATCTTATATTGTTCTTGGACCTTTCGCATATTACACTGATTCATCTATGTTTAAACACCCCACAAAATCTAAATATGGAATCTTTGGAAATAATCTGTTTTATCAGAAATATCATTACACATATCTTTGAAAATACATTGTGTAATCTGTTTTATCAGAAATATTATTACACATAAATTCTAGTAACAAAATGTAATTTATGTGTATCATGGTATTGTTATTACACCAGATATATTAGAGAAATGTCATGTTCTGCAAATTTGTCTTGATAAAACATCTCATCTCATTTGAACCATAAGCAACACAACAATGCATTACAATTAAAGATTTCAATCAGTGTGGTCAATACTTTACAACAAACAGATGTCATTCCTGGCATTTTGATGGAATGGTGTTAATGAAAGATTTATATAGAATTTAAAAACCAAATTATAACATTTATCAAATTATATGTCCAATGCAATTTTTATATCAAATATGAAAAATGTAAAAATTCAGTGTAAGGGTGTACATGTTAATTAGCTACAAATACACAAACATGGGTGTCATGTACCTTATTGACAAGATCATAATATTCTCTTTCTTTCTCTTCCTGTAATTGTCTAGTAGGGTCATATTGACCATCCCTATAGTATGAAGGTTCTGGATCTTGTCTTTGGGGGACTGCGAATCTATCTTCTATCACCTCTGGTTCAACAAGTGTAAATGTTCTTTCTTCAGTTTGTGGCTGAGCTTGTGCAAGTGCCCTCTCCTCCCTTAGCTGTGCAGCTTTCGACCTTTTACCCCTTTGTGCTTGCTGTCAATAGTGCAATAATGCCAAAAATGTCAAACTTAATAGATTTATACATATGTTAAAAGTAAAAAAACTGTATATAATAATTTCTGACTTGTAGAAAAAGTTTGTATCATACAAAAATGATACTCACTTAATTTATACTGATTTTATATATGATTGCAAATGTTTATCTCTGAAAAATCAGTATTAAAAAATTGTTTTAACCATATTCACTAAATGATTTGATGTTGAATAAAAAGCAAAATACATTTTGTTTTGCCAATCTTAAGCATATATCAAAATAAACAATGATCTTTCCTTAAGGATGTTAGCTGGTCATGTTTATGTATTTCTGTCAAATTTTCGGATTTCTCTGGTTTTATCCATTTAAAAGCCTAATAATGTTTTGCCCGGTTACCCCCTAATTTTATTCCATAATTTCATTTTATACATCTTTTGGAGCATTCTGACAAAGTTTTATTCCATTGGTGTTATTTTGTCACATTCATTATTTGATAAACATTCCTCGTGTTAAAAATATGAAAAATGCAGAAGAGTTCAGTTTCCTGCCATTTTTTCAAGCACTTGTATTCCAGTAATTTCATCGGTAACCTATTAATTTTTTTGGCTTAAATTACTTCTTTGACAATTTTCTTGCAAAAAATCACATTTAATAGGAATCCTTGTTATTTTAAAATTGACCAGCGAACATCCTTAAGTGCACAAAAATGCCAAAATTTGAAATATCAAATACATTATGTAGGTAGGTTTACATGCTAACATATTTTTTCATGCATCTTTCTTCTCATAAAAATATGTGTTAATACTAATCACATACATCAATACAAAAATGGTGCACACACTAACAAAAACAAGCAATATTTGTTTACACACTGGCAAAAATGTGTTTATATGGATTTATTACAAAATATGTGCAAGTCAGATACCTTAGCTAGCAAAGCATTATATTCCCTTTTTCTTTCTTCATCTAGTTTCTTTCTTTTGTCTTCATAACTTCCTAGTGGAAGCCCAGTTTCCTCTTTAGGGGATGGATATTTTCTGTTTGATTGGGGTTCACCCCTCTAACAAACAAAGCAGGTTTTTAGTTACAACTAGCACAGAATATTAGCTATGTCTATCTCAGTTAAATCCAGCATGCAATCATAGCAAACATGGTTTAAGTTAAATCTAGCATGCAATCACAGCAAACACATTTCAATGTTATAACCTGTTTTTCTAGCAGATTCATTCTTTAGATAAGTCAATATTACAAGAACACAAATACCTGATGCATACCCAAAGAATTAGCTTCAACAGCATTTTAAAAGTTGTCACTAATGTTTGTTCTATAATTCTAATGAACTGTACATAATAAATAAGTAGATTTAAGAGTTTCTTTAACTTCCTTATCTTTTTTCAAGACAATTACTCAAATGTTTTACAAAGTGATAGTAAAAATTACTCAAAACATCGAATTCTTTTTCTATACCGTATATACAATTTTCTTAAGTAAGAGTACATAATTTAAGTTAATGTGGAATAGTTGGCTTGGGAAACCCTAACATGACCCTTAGACTTATGCAATGATGCTGATTATTTGTGTCTTGTCATATCACTATATATAGAATGACTCCAGCTTTACACAGAAATAGCTATCTATTAGATATATATGAAGATATTTAGATAGTACTACTGGGAAGTATGAAGGATAGAAGCAAGTCAAAGTTGGGTATTATAAAGTACAGAATAACCTGTCTAAAATGGGCAGACAAAGAGGGAAGAAAGGATACTGCCCTTTATAGACAGGTGGCCCTTATATGATGGTTTTGTTTGTAAGTGATGATTATTTTTGAATTAACCTCAAATTAACTGAGTAGAGCCCAGGGTTAATTTTCCAAGTCTACTGGTACTCATTTCCAATTACTGAAATCTTTGAAGGTTCTATAGACAGCACATATGTAAAAATTGTCATTCCTGTCCACAATCATTATTTTAATATGCCAGTTATATATAGTTTAAATGCTAATTTTGACCTAAAAGGAGTGCATGCTGCCAATGTTGTACAGAGTCAACTTTTAAAAGGGTATTTATTTAGGAAATTACATCTGGGGGACTGGAGACTGCCTATTATGAATATCCCCACTTCATAGGGGTGCCTGTTAATGCAGGTTTGAGTGTGAATGGAAGCATAAATTGAATAAATTTACATCTCTATTATTTTTACTCTTTAAAATATACGATAAAAACAGAGAAAAACTTATTGGTTCATTTTGGTTCTGAAATAAATAATAAAGTTATGAGTTAAAAGTCCATTACCATAAAAAATCACCATTGTTATACATACTCTGTTTAAGTTTCATCACAACATGCAATATAAATACAAACATAATTCTAACAACTGACTACTCTGACTTATATCAGTTAACACTTAAAAAGCATTTACACAAAGTATTACTAGCACTAGCTTTGTATTACACTGTACATGTATTATCTAGCAAACTAACACGTTGCTAACAGCCAGTCAAAACTACCTGTTCAAAAAATTGTTTAGATTCTTTATGTCGTTCTGCCTTCAATCGCTGTTGATGTTTCTGATATGTATATGTATCAAGATAGTTGTTAGGTTCCGATGGCTTTTCAAAGTGAGGTTGTGTCTATACAAAAATCAATGTGCAAATAATCAGCATGCAAAAATATGCAAATGTGAGATAAGGATATAAATATTTCAATGAAATGAAAACAAAACCGTGCAAAATAATTGAAAATTATATGTGGTAAACACCTCCATAGCAATAGACCCTTTCACGATAACTGCGGTCCTGCGATTTTGAGTGGAAAATAAAAACAGTTCCCGCAAAAATGACGTCGTCGAACAATTAATTAAGACGTCATGTATACTATGACGTTGCATTTTACCCACTCAAAGGCATATGAGCGCATGTGCAAAATTCAGGACCGCAGTTATCGTGAAAGGGTCTATAACAAAAATATTTCAAAATATAAAAATATATTTACCGAAAAAATACATTAGTCTTTCTACTTCCAGTAATTATTACATTTCATTATACCAAGTAGAGCAATGATCTCATTTTGTACTAGGTCCACATTTTATTGACATTTATATATTTAATCATCATTAGTAACTTGTCTAATCATTTCATATTCTTTAAGTAATAGATTTTCACTTGATTCTCAAGTTAGAGTAATGCGAAAAGCATATATATATATATATATATATA
>MJUU01023323.1:17107-30973 GCA_002080025.1 Modiolus philippinarum
ATAACTCAAGATTGCCTTCAGAGATTTTAATGATTTTGATACTCAAGATTGGATTTGACCAAAGGAAGATCCCTTTTGTTTTTTAGGAAAATTGTAAAATGATTTTTGGGAAAAAACTTCGTTTTTATATGAAAAAGTGCATATTTTGAGAATTAGCTCTATGTCGTATCATAATTCAAGATTGCCTTCAGGGATTTTAATGATTTTGATACTCAAGCTTGAACTTAACCAAAGGAAGCTCCCTTTTGTTTTTGAGAAAAATCGGAAAATGATTTTTGGGAAAAAACTTTGTTTTTATATGAAAAAATGCATATTTTGAGAATTAGCTCTATGTTGTACAATAACTCAAGATTGCCTTCAGAGATTTTAATGATTTTGATACTCAAGGTTGGACTTGACCAAAGGAAGCCCCCTTTTGTTTTTGAGGAAAATCGGAAAACATTTTGTTTTTATATGAAAAAGTACATATTTTGAAAATAAGCTATGTGTTGTATGATAACTTGAAATGACTTCACAGATTTTTATAAGTTTGAGGCACAGTATTGGACTTGATCAAAAGAAGTTCCCTAATGATTTTGTGGAGAATCATAAAACATTTTTTTGGGGAAAACTTTGTTTTTATTTGAAAAATTCATATTTTGAGAATTAGCTCTGTCTTATGATAACTTGAAATGACATTCATATATTATTTTCAATGTTTTGATTTGATCTGAACAGATAAGACATAAGTTGTCAAAGCAGCCATATGTAGAAATTAAATTTACAATTACTTAAGATTTTGTTATTTATGTTTTCCCCAAAAAATTGTTTTATGATTTCCATGAAATTCCGCAAACAGGTTTTTGGGACACACATGGAGGCGGGGCCCTTTCTGACTTTGTCAGTAAATGCATATATTGAAGTGATATTGAATATTTAGGTCAGCATGTTGTCTTATCTATCATTCTGTATATGGCATAGTTACTGGACTATCTCCCTTATTATAATATTCTACACATTTCCTTACCTACAATTTCTATATTCATTTAAAACAATTGTAGTTTGTACCATCTTGCATTATAATGAGAAGAAAAGATATTAAATTTTCATTATTTATTGAACTTCATTGGGTACAGGTATCAAAGGATTTAGACTTCAATATTAGGTTACTATGAGACTTTGGAAAAATTAAGAAATGTGTTCATATAGAGTCACAATTCCTGTTTTTGTATACTTTGAAGAGAAAGAAACTGATTCCGACTCTTTTGCAAATGATATTTCAACCATTACAAATTTTCTTATATCGTAAATTTAAAGTAAAATGAAATTAAAGAATGATAATTTCTTGTCATGCATATTAATTTGAATTCCGTCAATTTGATAGGTAAACACCAATCACGTGGCATATTAATGTGAAGTTTCAATTCCCATGAAACACATTTGATCACATGTTCATGTGGCAGATTAATTTGTAAAAATAGAATCCTAATGTACATGATGTGGTTTCTTGTAAATAAATTGTGTTTTCTTGCATTTCGGTTAAAATGTAATTATAAGAATTGAATGCATTATTTTAATGTTTCATAGGGATTATGAAAGTGTTGGCCGGGCACACATTTTCAACATAAAGCGCTACAGCGCTTCATTAAAAATGTGCTTTGTTCAACACTTTCATCACCCAATGAAACGTCGAAATAATGCATTCAATTCTTAATAAATACAAAAGAAACATGAATATAAGGTATTATGAGAAACATTGGTCAGTTATCTCACTGTACCAAGATAGTTATATATGGTAAAACCGGAGATAATTTTTAATTTCAATATCAAAAAAGGCTATTGATATTGTAATTAGAATTATCTCCACTTTGACCATATTTAACTGGCACAGGGAGATTATAAACCAACAAATGTTTTTAATTAACACAACTTCTTGTGAATCAAACACGATTGATTCTGTGATTACATTTCCATACAATTGATGCACAAAGTGAAGGGTTAATATGTGATACCCTCAATTGTGCATGAAATCAGTTCAAACCCTCAAGGCATACTACCAGTAACTTTTGAACAAAATTCACACTATCTTCAAACTTAGTATATAAGTTGCTGGAGATATAATTCTTGAGTTATGCCTCTTTAAGCTTCAAGTGATTTGCAAAAAAACATTACAGGGTATCATGTAATGCATCATCAATACTTTTGGGGTTTTTATAGAAGATTTAGATATACATTAGTACTGTAATGATTTTTGTCAACTTATTAAATCATGTTAGAATTATTTTTATTGTAGGCTTGGTATTGGTAAAACACACAAGGAGAGGAGAAAGGTGAGGGTTTATATACTTGCCATTAATTAAATAGTGATTTATAAGTAATTTTAACAAAAAAAATAACCACTAATTCATATTTGGGGTCCTTCTTGGGGTCTGTTTTATTTCTAAGGGCATTTCTAATCCTTGTTTTTATGGAAATGTTAAAAAATGCAAGAGACTGATTAAAAATCCAGAAAAACTGACATGCCACTCCAACCTGCCATTGGGTGTGGGGTTTCCTCACCGTTCATTGAAGATCTTACGGTGGCTTTGAGTTGTTATCACTCCCCCTTGGGTCGTTTTCTCTTTGACACATTCCCTGTTTCCCTTCTTTTTTCTATGTAACTTACATGCCATAGGATGTAAGTTACATTCTTTATCTAATAGGGGATATTGACATGATATTCTGCTTGCATCTGTTATGCTTGCATCTGTTAAGTTAGCTTTGAGATTAAGTGACCTGAAAATTTTACAAACATACTGGCCTCTCACTGATACTGCCGATGTCTACTGAAATATATGATGATTCTTGACCAAACCCTTTAGGAAGTTTTGAGGTTGATATTTTTCTTCCGTAGTGCAACACAGTTTTACTAGCAGACTAAGCTCCTTGAGCTAGCCGACAGATTAGCGGTAAGCAACCCTAGACCCATCTTTCAAAATTACTTATTATACCCCCGCAAACAAAGTTTGGGGGGTATATAGGAATCACCCTGTCCATCTGTCCGTCCGTCAGTTCGTCCGTCTGTCTGTCCGTCTATGTACCTTGTCAGAGCATGTTCTCCTAAACGGCTGCTTGGATTTTGATGAAATGTTACACAATTGTAGTACACCATCTGAAGATGTGCATGAAGTAATATGGTTGCTGCCCAAAATTTTTGAGGGGAGATAATTCGTCTTTGAATATTTTGTGGAAAAGGGGGGAGGCGAACCTTGTCAGCACATGTTCTCCTAAACAGCTGCTTGGATTTTGATGAAATGTTATACAGTTGTAGTACACCATCTGAAGATGTGCATGAATTAATATGATTGCTGCAAGAAATTTTTAAGGGGAGATAATTCGTCTGAATATTTTGTCAAAAAGGGGGGGGGGGCAAACCTTGTCGGCGCATGCTCTCCTAAACGTCCCCTTGGATTTTGATGAAAAGTTACACAGTTGTAGTACACCATCTGAAGATGTGCATGAAATAATATGGTTGCTGCCCGAAATTTTTAAGGGGAGATAATTCGTCTTTGAATATTCTGGAAAAAGGGGGATGTGTGGACAAACCTTGTCAGCGCATGTTCTCTTAAATGGCTGCTTGGATTTTGATGAAATGTTACACAGTTGTGGAACACCACCTGAACATGTGCATGAAGTAATATGGTTGCTGTCCTAAATTTTGAAGGGGAGATAATTTGTCTTTTAATATTTTCAGAAAAAAAAGGGGGAGGTATATTATTTTGTCCATACTTGTATTGTGTCCACATTTGTACTGTGTCCACAACTGTATTGGGTCCACTTACACTTAAATTTACACTTGCCATATTGATTCAGGGTTCAATTAGCGGGGGGTATACCTGGCTGCCATTCGGCGACAGCTCTAGTTGTCATTTTCTCTCCTTTCAAGATGAACAGGAAAAAAACTGTTTCACTATTAAAAGGGCAGTCCTACCCTCTTGACTATCCTCCCCTACATAAATTTTTCACAGATTTTAAACATTATACACACTAACAATGAGAGGTGGGAGAAATAAATAATTTAATGATGCATTTTCTCTACTTCAGGCTGAGATGGCAGAAAAAGAGAAGCAAGATGAAATGAACAATTTAAATACAGAAGAAATTAAATCATGTGATCAGTCAGTTAACCAATCAGACAGTGTTAAATGTGATTCAAAATGTCAGTGTTCTGATGGTATTAATAAGTTAACTTTAAATCAAAAGCCAGATATGTCAAAGTTGGATTTTTGACCATTGTTCAACAGCTGTAATGAAGTATTGAATTAAAACAGTATTTAAAAGCACTATTATTTCAAATATGATTATGATACCTCCCCAAATGATCAAATGCTCACCAGTGATACAGACCCAAAAGTGTAACAAATAGACACAACAATAAGCTGAATGTTGGACAATTTGAAATAGTATGTCCAGCTATCCTTCAGATCGGAGATATTTTTTTTCAGAAAGTCTGAATATCTAAATGTACAAGCAATTCTATTACAACAAATAAATGATGAAATGTTTATAATACATAAAAAAATTAACCCTGAAGCAGTTGTTGCAAATAGGTAATTAAGAACCTTTAGTCTGGAGTCACATGACATGGTGATTAAAAATGTTTTGACTTTTGTTTGTCTGCAATCTTGATTGTTTAATACATATACATTGATGTAGGGTTGTTTAGCTTTCAGTAATAAATTCTGAAATTTAAACTAGCACCAGCGAGTTCGCTGTTCTCACTCGCCTCTGTGCTTCATATTCTAGCTCATGGGATGATATTTTACGATATGCAGCTGTCAAAATCCAGATTATATATACATACAATGGAACTTTGTTAGCTGTAACAGCAGGGGACTGGTAAAACAGTTTGAGATGGAGGATTGTGCGAGCTATCAAGGTCATACCTTGATTAAACTAGTGCAAAGGGACAAAAAATGGAGATGCAGACATCCATTATGTTCTAATTATTGCAGTTCAAGTCCTCAATGTTAAACTCTAAATATAGAATAAACGCAAATTCTGTATAGCAGAGACTTTTCACAGTTTAAAACTTTCAAAATTTTGAGTAGAAAATAATTTTTATTAGTGCTTTAAATTTTCACCTATTATGAATAATGAATGATTTCAAATTTTTTGAAAGAAAAAAAATATTTGCAATATAGTGAATGTGTATATGCGAGCACCTTAAAACATTTGACAAAAAGAAATAAACTTTTATTTCTAATATGATTTGCATGCCACCGATAGTTAATTATTGTTCAGTTTAATCTGCTACACAGGCAAATTTTGTTAACGTGAATTTTGTGAATTTCACACGAAACTCATTTAACATGATTTATTTCATCTTCAAAAATAAAAACTGGGTACCTGTAAAAATAATCATCTATATGGCATCATCTGACCACCAATATCTTCTGACAAGAAAACGGTATAAACAAGAATATCATCTGAACAAAACACTATATAAACAGGAATTTCATCTGAACAAAACACTATATAAACAGGAATATCATCTGAACAAAACACTATTTAAACAGCAATATCATCTGAATAAAACACAATATAAACAGGAATATCATTTGAACAAAATACAATATAAAAAGGAATATCATCTGAACAAAACACATTATAAACAGGAATATTATCTGAATAAAATGCTATATAAACAGGAATATCATCTGAACAAAACACAATATAAACAGGAATATAATCTGAACAAAACACTATATAAACAGGAATATCTGAACAAAATAGAATATATACAGGAATATTATCTGAGTAAAATGCTATATAAACACTAAAATCATCTTGAAACAATACTAAAAAAGACTATTGATAAAAAATTGTCAGATGATGCATCTGCAAAAAGGTTTCTGCGTCAAATTTTTTTTGTGTCACCTGCTGTTAGCATAGTCGACACATAGGGATTACTATCTGTTGTCTTGTGCCATCCGTCATACTATGTTGTCCTTCATTGTCTGTTGGTTTTTTAATCCACAACTCCTTCAAAACTACAAGTCTGATTCCATCCAAACTTTCAATATATGTTGTATACCTGTATGGTCTAGTTCACTTGATACTTAAAATTTTGATTTTACAGAATTTAGAGGTTCAACAAGCCAAAATAGCTTCTTTAATAATATATTCCATCTTTTAATCCACAACTCTTCCAAAACTGTAAGCCATTTTTCAACCACACTTGCGGGATATGTTGTTCTCCTCATCTAGTTGTGTACCTGATACATGTACTTAGAATTTTGATTTTACAGATTTTAGAGTTTCAAATAGTCAAAATAGCTCATTTGTTAATTTAATTGGTTTGTTAATAGGCAATACCATCACAATTGTCGGCCAGATTCCAACCAAACTTGCAGAATATGTTGTTCACCTGATATAGTTGTGCATCTGAAATGTAAAATTTTGATTTTACTGATTTTAGAGGTTCACTGAGCCAAAATAGTTCATGTGTTATTGTCCCTTGTCTATGACCTTAACGGTCTACTTGTTCCTATTGTATAACCAATTTAGCAATTTCATTTTACTATAGGTGTGATAAAGTTGTGCAACATCAATAGATACAGATCAACATATATTTTGAAAAAATTTTGGAGACTTGCTATTGTTAACTAATCTAAACAATGCTAGTCCTTCTGAATTGTCTAACAATGCTATTGTATATCAATCTGTAATGACCTATAGTAAAATAAAATTGCTAAATTGCTTGCACAATAGGAGCAAGTAGACCGTTCAGGTCATAGACAAGGGACAATAATTCAATTTGATAATCTTTAACTCCTTCAAAATTTAAGTCATATTCTAACCAAACTTGCAGGATATGTTGTTTATGTGATCATATTGTGCCCCTGATACTTAAAATCAAGATTTTACAGATTTTAAAAGTTCACTGAGCCAAAATAGCTGAATTGTTTATTTGGTTTGTTAATCTACAAGACCTTCAAAACTATAAAACTATAATTGATATTCTTAATGAATTTGCAGGATATGTTTTTTCTCCTAATCTTTACATGCACCTGATACTTTAAATTATAATTTTACAGATTTTAAAGGTTAACTGAGCCAAAAATGACTCTTCAGTAGTGCAGATGACACAAATGTTCCATGGAGCACCCATCAAGTTTTGTTTAATTTCCAGCAACATTTTTTTGCAACTAAAACTAAAAGCTTGAAATCTTACCCAAGCCTTAGTGCTTGTTCAAATATCTTTGTAAATTAAACTCAGATATATAAAAAAAGTTGTCATAAAAGTGAAACCTAAATAAAATTTGAGTGACAATTAAGAAAAAAGGAAATAAATATAAAAAAATGCATCTAGGGAGCTGTGAGGACAACTACCCCAAAACTATTGCCCTCTGACAATTGCTCCCCCTGCTCCACCCCCCCTCCTCCCTCCAATAGAACTATTGCCCCCACATACTAATATTAAGCTTGGACTTATTTTTATTAGTTAATTATTTATATTATCTTATAATTGAAAGTTTATTTAACAAATTAAGTAGATTTGACAAAGTATGATGAACAAAATACAAAATACTGCACGTCAAAACTCAAGTGAGCATTTCAAAAGTTTGCAGGTATGTTTTGCGCTGAAACTTAATTACTTGATTAGTTGGAACCAAACTTGGTCGTAATTGTCCATAGTTATCCCCCTTAATGTGTTGGGCAAATTTGCATCACATCTGAGATGGTCGCTAGCGGGGAACATAGTTTTACATTTGACCCTGTGGGAAAGCATTCACAGATCTTTATCCTCTGAAACCACAAGGGCAATAAAAGAACCATACTTGGTGAAATAAAAGAACCATAATTGGTGACAGTTGTCCTTGAATGGTGCCTCATTGGACCCTTTGGGAAATGTAATCAAAGATCTTCTTCTCTATAACTACTTGTCAAAATAGAACCAAACTTTAGTCATAATTGTTTTGAGTTGGCCCTCCTACAAAAAAAAAACTAAAACAAAACTATCTGACAAGTCTGTATCACATCCAAATTTGCAACCAGCTGAAAACATAGTTTAACTTTGAGCCTTATTGGAAAACATTGGAAGATCTTCTCCTCTGAAGACACAACACTTGGTCACAATAGTCCTTGAGTGGTCTCCCTTAAATATGTGTCCTTCAAGTCTGGATTCATCTAAGATGGCTATCGCCAAGGAACTTAGTTGAACATTATACCCTATAAGAATTCAAAACACATTCAAAGATCTTCTGCTCTTAAACTTCTTGGCTAATTGGAACCAAACAACTTGGTCAAAAGTGTCCATAGTTGGCCATCAGGACCTTTGAAAAATATAACAAGTGCTCATCAGATCCAAGATGGCTGCCAGTGAGGGACATAGATTAACTATGGGCCCTATGGGAAAGCATTCACAGATCTTCTCATGTGAGGCCACAGAGCAAATATGAAGCAAAATTTGTCATAATAGCCCTTGGAGGTGGAGGTCCTCTTTAAAAAAAGGTTGTTATCAAGTCTGCACCTCATCCAAGATAACCATCGATCAGCAAGGAACTTAATTTAACAATGAAGAGGGGGCAAGTGGGGTTTAATTAACAGGCCAAAAATCTTAAGTTTTCTCGAAAATAGCAAATTTAAAATACATGTGTAGTAGAGTTGGCTTTGGAGTTATCTTTCTTTAAATTCTGTGTTTTTAAAATTGACCAATAATTATTATATTTTTGGTAACATTGTTTCAATCTCCATACTTAATCTAGTTAAAAAGTATTTATTTTCATCCAATAGAATAATTTAAAAATATAATGGTCTTTCAATTCCTAATTTTGTTAATTTAAATTTCTATTTATAGAACTTACAGGGAAATATTTTATTTTTGATATAGTTAATGTTATTACAAGTTTATATTGCTTTAGGGCTATATATCTGATAACCCAAATTTGGAAGTCCTCGACTTCCAAATACTGTCCTGTTGAAAATTATTTCATATCTACCTATTTATATTTTCTGATGTTAAAATATTTGGATTTAATTAATAATAAAAGTTGTAACTTACTATGTTATTTATTTGAAGCCAACAATATTTGGTTAGTATATTTATACCACATCCAAATTATGTACGTACATTTTTTGTAGCAGACGACCTAAAGTCAATTTGTCTGTCAGTCTATTACTATTGCCATCACTGGCGTACGTAGTTTCCTGCTACACATGATAACAGTCACAAAACAAGTAATACAATTTTCTTTTAATGATTAACAGCTAAAAGTGCTTTTTATGATTCTTTTATTTGTTTACATTAAATACAAAGGAAAATTTTTACAGAACAGAAAATACAAATTAGTCCAAAAACAATTAATAAATGATTTTCACCATTAACATTTACAACCAGAATTCTTTTTATGCTTAAGATTGTTTCAAATGAGCACGAAAGTATATTTGACAAAATATAATGTACATTCTGGTGTCTTATAACAACACCTGTTTGGTATTCAGATATCTCAGTCGCATTGTTATCTCCCTTCCAAAATGGCTGCGCCCATGAATTTTTAGTGAATATTTTTTATTTTATCAAATTTTCACCTCAAAGATGTTTAGAAACTGTTTTTGTCTTTTCAGTCATGTTAGTCAAGGCAACAGGTTTGTAGTGGTTACTGTATCTTGATGCATTATTACCATAAAAATATTCTAAATAATATATGCCTGATGCCAGTGATGGCAAGGTTGATTCTCGTTGAAAGAAATATCATCATATTCAGTTGCATTTCGTTTTGTGTTTATTTTGTACTGGATATGAACAATTCATCCAAAGGAAGCACTAACAATGGGCTAATTAATGAAAGGCAGTGGCTAATATCCTGAAAAGCTTCTATACACCGATTGCACATTTCGGGATCGCTCATTATTGTAGCCAAACAAGGAGTAATCTGGTACAAAACTGGTTCCAAGACGCTGATAGACGAAGATAGTAATTTCTTCATTTCCTTTCAAGTTTCGATTTTTGTGGGTTGGAAATGTTCCTCGTGGATTTCTTTGTTAGTTGAAAACGACTTTTTACCCGTATGTTGAATAACAACGTCAGATTCGTTGGTAGAAAATATCTGTCCCTTGCTCCAACGTTGGATGATGTCATTTTTGCTCCGGTTGACCCCTGATGACCTCGTCTAAATGACGAGTCAAATCCGGATTGGAAACAATGTGAACCCATGTATTGCAGATATTACTTAGATTATCCACATAATTACTTACTATACTGAAATTTATAATAACTAATGCTAGAAATTGGAGGACATTTGTCGCAGTAATACAATTAAGAAAGTCAGCTTTGTTATATTGGCCGAGTGAGTGAGTGATAACACAGTCACTTTGCGATAGTTGCTTCCAGAAAATAAAGGAAATAAATTCCTTTTCAGCTACTGCCCAATTTACAATAATTTACACGAGAAGAAGATAAAGGAGACCGAGTAGCATGATAAGTATTTAATTCCAGAACTTTGAATTTTGTGTAACTTGTAATAGACATTTTGATGTAAAAAGACGATTTGAAAAACTATGAGATCATAGTTTGTGTGTCAGCTTCTATGGGCTACCTAGCGACATCGATTGAAAAATTATGTGTATAGTTTAAAAAAAAGGAAATATCTTGGATTTGGTCTTTGTCTTAGTGAGTTCGACAAAAACATTTCCCTACTGTAGATGGACACGATGTTCTAACGTTTTCATCTTCATTTTGTATACGGTATGTCCTGGTTCCTGTAAAGACATTCTCTACAATTTGACATCCTTTTCTTTTCAAACTATTTTACACTGGCGAAATAAATAAATAATTCAGCCTATAAAATGTTCAGCTAACATGGCTAAGATACCTTTAGAACATCGCTTGAATGTGTCCGTTTTCATATTAATATTTTTCGTTTTTCATTTGTTTTTTATTTGATCTGCGCGTAGGTGATCATATATTTAGGTAAATAACCACTTTTCATTAGGTGTAACCACATTGAATTGTTTTAGAACATGCGCTGTCTTTATCTTAAGCTTATAATTTCGGATATTTTCATCCGAAATATTCGGAAATGATTAATTTTCTATACAAAAACCGGAAGCGTGTACGCACAGCCTGTGGGCTACGTGTCCACGCGGCGTGGACGCGCAGCCATTGCCTTAATGAAAACGAGAAATGAAACTATTGTGTCTATGTAGTGAATGTTTTAGCAATAATATAGATAAATCCGGACATGAGGGATATGATTTTTTTTTTGAGGAGGTGAAAACATTGTGGAATCAGTTGTATAAATAGTATTGAAAAATTTCAAGTATAAAATTGGATTATCTTTAAGCACATTTTAGAAATTGATATGACAAATTCATGTAAAGATTTCTCTTTTAAGTACTCTGACCATTCAACACTTGACTTCATGCATAATGTAAGACTTAGATGTTTAAGTCATGATGAGTATGTATCTGAAACTTTTGCAACTCTGCATAAGATGAAACAAAATTGGTTTTCATTTCACTTGTAATCACAAAGAAAAGAATACTAAGAGAGGGAATGGATAGAGAGAGAATTTTTTCCGGACATTTAAAATCTTGTGTTACGGAAGAAATAGGTACTTTAATACATGTACCTTAGATCAGTATCAAAGATATTTATCCTACACTCATGTATGATAATCTTTTTTGAGGTGGCAGTCTAATCTGCTTCATGTGATAATCTATGAAACAAATCAGTGCTCTCTAAATATAAAAATTATAATTTACATGTAGTTAATAGTCTTTACTGAAGTAACATATTTCCTGTTGTACATATAGATTATCAAAATAAAGCTAGGTTTCATCTTAAGTTAATTCTTTTCCAAAGCCATATACCAACTGAATAAAAATTCAGTTGAAACAGTTATCATTTTTCACCAGAAATTATATATTTTCTAATTAACATGATTAATGAAGATATCAGTAGAGTAAGAACCTTTACATGGAACAAAAGATGATGTTAGCTACATTTATGAAAGTCCATACACCCAAAAAATCTGCAAAATGCATCGATTAAAGTGAGACGCAAGGGTAACATAATAAAAAGTTAATGTTGAGATTATACTATATTGTAATATAAAATATCTTAATTTGATTATCATAATGACCAAGCAGAATAATGGCTGAAAAGCCAAAATCAGATGTTTCACCAGGCCGAAACACCCAAGTTTTAAGTTACATGTACACCATGTACCAAACGACCTGCTATATGATTGTCAGAATGAGGCTTTTACATTTAGGTACAGATGATCATGATGAACAGGTAGACATGTTGATTAAACTGAGTATGGTAAGTGACCAAGCCCCATGAAGAAAAAGTAGTGAAACAGCAAAATTTATCGGTAATTTGTTTGAATTTCCTTTGATCTACAGAGACTGATAATCTCAGTATCACCAAACTGGACATTATCACGAAATTATTAGGTCACTGTGAAGGTGTCACATGCGGGTTGCTATGCTGACTTCATGTTTTGTACTACTTGTCGTGTTCATACGCGTACATGTAATATGTTGAATGAAGAATCCATTAAAAATACTACAATTAACAATAGATTAACTGTGCTAAAATAGAAATTCCAGCTTCTTTCCACTTAATATGCAGTTTTATTTATCATTTCGTGAATTACCGATAAAAGAAATATAGGACATTTTGTTTTTGATATGGACTTTATCACGGCGTAACGCATCAAGCTCGCCCTAATGGGTTCACTTGATACTGGCCGTAATAAAGTCTGTATCCAAAATCAAAAACAAAATGTCCTATATTCCATATATCACATGTGTTCAAGAAGAATTATTTCAACAATGACAATTGGTGAATAAATCAAAGATAAATTAAAAGTGGGTCTCCAATGGTGTTTAAGTGGGAATCAGGTTTCAAACAGGGGAAGCACTAAAACAAGTGATCATTCAGTCACCTTTAGCAGTGACTAAGTCTTAATAAATAATGGAAACTAAGGGTTGTCTCTCTTGATTTTCCCTCTTAATCACCTATACAAGTGATAAGGTAAGCACCTGCAGCAATGATTTGGGTTATCCAGTAGCTTGACAAAGAGTTTTCATGTTTAAAGATGGACAATGATTTGATAGTATCTTTGGTGAAAGCTTGACAAAGAGTTTTCATGTTCAAAGATGGACATTGATTTGATAGTTTCTCACTTTTGAGACACAGCAGTTCCTATTTTTAGCGGTGTGAGATTTCCTTGTCTTACACTAATGTAAGACAAAAAAATCACGTGCAGTTTACCGGCAAATATCGTGTTATGCATATAAGGATCTGTAGTCTACATCTGTCCTCATTAGTGATTATAAGTGTATTTAATCTACGTATCATAAACGTGTTATATCATTTGAAGTAACATTTCAGTGGAAAAAACAAGAAAAATCTGCTTTAAAAATATGGCGCGCTCGGGTGTACATTCCTGATTTTATGACGTTACAAAAAGGGACATAACTCCTTGTGTAAACAGACGAATGGGGACGACATTTTTGTGTGGATTTTAGTATATTTTAGGGTGAATACAGTGAGAAATAAAATCAAACACCAGTGGAAGTGCGAGACAAGAGAATCTCAGACACCCTCGGGTAAGATTTCAATCATCTCGGACTCAGCAAGCTTCGTCCAAGATTGGAAATCTTACCCTTGGGTGTCTGAGATTCTCCTGTCTCGCACTTCCCCTGGTGTTAGATTCTTAATATCTTTGGTGAATTTTGTTCTCCATAATTGAAGCTGGATGACTGCAGGGACTAATTTATTGGTTGTCACTTCTGTTAAGTGATTTCAGCAATAATCACTTATGTAAGTGATCATACAGCTGAACACCAGGTTTTTTCGGGCCCCAAGAACAGTATTTTTTATTGATTTAA